>AVPN01001775.1:0-18639 GCA_000695325.1 Pleurobrachia bachei | reverse complement strand
AGAGAGAGAGAGAGAGAGAGAGAGAGAGAGAGAGAGAAAGAGAGAGACTCTCTCCCTGACTCCAATAAGCAGGGGGAGACACTGAAATACATGGGAGAGAGGGAGAGGGATTTATAACATGGAGAGAGATAATGGGTGAACATAACATAACACAATGACCCAGTAAGGTTTAATTTTATTATGCAAGCGATCGAGAGAGGGCATCGAAAATAAACATTTTAGAGAGGGGAGAGAGAAAAAGAATGGTCGAGAGAGAGAAGGGATTGTGGATTGAGATAATATGGCGGAATTAGAGTGGTATTATACCAGGCTACTTCACAAGCATATTATACATGGCCTGAGGAAGGGCCGGGCCAGAGAGGGGGGATAAAAAAGGAAAAAAGAAAGGTGAGAGAGAGAGAGAGAGAGAGAGAGAGAGAGAGAGAGACAGAGCGAGAGACAGAGAAAGAGTTAAAAGAGAGAGAGAGAGTAACAATTTGGGTTTTGATATACCGCTCAGGCCGGCCATGGGCCATACAAATTACCCGACATGACATCAGAGCGGTATACCACAATGACACATGAACACGACCCAAGAAGCGCAGCAAAAAGAGGGAAGAGAGCACTATTCATAGGCTATAGCTCAAAATACATTCCTAAACCGTCCTAAAGGAACTAAAAAGTGAGCTGTATTATGAGATCAGATTAGTCAGTCAGACATATTATATTCGCATAAAATGTCCTTTATGATTGTTTGAAACTGACAATTGAGTAGGGAACAGTTTAATAATCGAGTAAAACTAAGCCATCAAGACATAATGTGGGGTTTTGATACATACCGGCCAGGGCCAGTCCATACAAATAGAACTGACACAGTATCCGAAATCAAAGTGGTATACCACAAACACATACCCGACACAATAAAGACAACAGTAACAGATCAAATTAGTTTTAAAAACTTAAGCCCCTGACCTCTACATGACTGGTTCGATCTTGCAACATGACCGGGTCATGGAACAGGTATCATCGATTCAACATGCCACACTTACCTTCGGGAAATCTTCCGTTTACAAGATTCCGCTCCAGGGACAATTACTCCAAGAAGGACGAGAAGCAATGAAACAAGGGACATTTTCACAGAAGAAGAAAAGAACACACGCACACCTGGTAGAACTGTGTGAAGTCTGAGCTGCTGCAGATGGCAGTGTCAAGTCTTGTTACAACAGACAATAGATATTCCAGATTCTTCCCTGAAAAGATCTGTAGATTCTTCTCTGATGACGCCTGATTTAACAATCTCTCAGTGATCAGGAAATCTCTCTCCCTCTATTTTTCAAGCTTCGAGTCCCTGTAAAGCTCTCTGCCTCTCCCTTTCTCTTAAGTCTCAGCGCCTGCGGAAGCTCTCTCTATCTCTCCTTCCCCTCTCCTTTTCCGATCTCTCAGAACATGAAAAGCTCTCCCTTTCCGATCTCTCTCCGATCTCTCAGACCTCAGTCCTCGAAAAGATCTCGCTTTGGTGTCTCCTGCAACGTCAGACAGTGCACTTGTAGGTATTTGAAAGGAAGCCTAAGATGAAAGAACTAAATCGTGCTGCCGGGCCACTACTGAGGAATTATTGTCTCTATGTCTCGTCTGGTATGACCAATTTCCATCTCTCGAATTCTTCTCTCTCTCTCATCAGCTGTGATGATTGGCTGGATCATATTTTTCAACAACCATTTTCCAATTTATTTTCCTCCAATCGTCGTTGATATGATCGCATACAGGAATGAAGGAGAAAGGTGAAGAAGTCAAAAAATGTGCCAACACTGCACATGCCATAGAGAGAGGGAGAGACTCTCAGAAAGAGAGAGAGAGAGATAGAGAAAACGAGTGAGAGTATGAAGAATAAGCAAAGAAAAAGACAATATTTTGGCTTGTCCAATTAAAAATGTTGTAAATGAGTGTCACAGATCAGTTGATTGCTCTTTGGCCTACTAAAACAGAACACAAATAGAAACATCACGTACAACCTTGCTCAGATCACACTCCGGGTAATAAGTTAATATCCTGTTAATAAGTTAAATAAAAGCCCCTTCCCTAAAAACTGTCCGACTAAAAAGTGATCACCGAGATCTCGGTTTGTGGCCAACTCGATTCCTAGATTTGGATTTTGTTGTTCCCTTCTTCTTGGCTTCTGCTCTCTTCATCCCGTCAACGTCCTTTTTCATTCTACTGTCCACGTACTTCACCCGACCCTTGACGTCTGCAGGTCTCTTCTGGTGCTTTCCGTGCACTGAGGAAATAATCAATGTTATTGAACTGCTTCAAACTAATGTAACAAATTTAAATGCTTCAAATTAATTTAGCTGTTATCATTAATCTGTAATCTATACTTTGAACATTACACCGTTCTTTCTGTGACCTTTCGGTAGAGTTTGGTAACCACTGGTAACCACTGGTAACCACTGGTAACCACAAACACTTACTTCGTTTAGCCTTCACATAAGTCGTCTCCTGTTTCTTCTTAGCCAGCGCATTCTTCTTCATCATTTGCCTGAGTTTGTGAACTTGTTCCGCCTGTTGGCCGTCCGTGTTGTCTGTGATCAAATCTGCTGCCTCTGCCAACTTCTTCAGCTTCTTCATCGCCTGTGAAAAAGGGAGGGGTGAGTGTTATACATGTAGAAAAGCTAGGGTTGAGTGTGCTATTGAAACAGAGAATAATAAAGGGAAAAGGGAGGGGTGGGGGTGAGTGTGTTGTTGAAACTGAGAATTGGAGGATCGGTTTAGTAGTATAGCCGCATAGTCAAAGATGAAGTTTAGTCTTCTCCTTCCGGCAGGACAATGAATACAAATACTATTTACCCCACCCCACCTAATGTACTATGTACCTTGTACTTCTGTTTGGCCTTTGCTTCTGCAATCTTCTTGATAGGCCGGGCATTGATCTCCCTGATCTGTTGTTTGTACTCCTCAACCTCTTCCTTCGTTACAGGCATGGCCTTCTTGTAATACTTCTTTTCTTCATCCTCGAACCAATCAGGAATGTTGTCTTCGTCACCAAACGCGAACCTAGCGGTGAGGGAGGTTAGTGAGTTAGTGGGGGGGAGGTTAGTGAGGTTAGGAAGTGAACCAATCAGGAATGTTGTCTTCGTCACCAAACGCGAACCTGAGGTGAGATGTGTGATACTAGAGCTGAGGATCAGTAAACCTGGTGAGGTTAGTGTGAGGTGTTAGGTATGTTAGAACCAATCTGGGATGTTGTCTTCGTCACCAAACGCGAACCTGAGCCTCAGGTTCGCGTTTGGTACCCCCCTGGTCCTGAGGTGAGGGGGGTTATTGAGTGAAGATGTGAATGGGGGAGCAACTCTGTCCACGCGGTTTAATTGTCGCATGTGTGATGTGCGGCCTCTTATCTGATAATTTTGTCTGGCGGTGCCCCATTTTGATTTGACATTACCTGTGATAACTCTTTACCCTAACTAACCTGTGAGTTGTGACACTAGTCGCGTGACGTCACTAACCTGTGGTAACCCTCATCGATAAGATCGTTCCTGGCCTTCCTGCTGGTAACAATCTTCTGACCAAGAGCCAGTTCAGCAGCTGTGAGTGCCTTCTGTTTCTTAGTGGCTGGTACTACCTCCAAATCTTCCTTGTCCTCAGGATCCTTCTTTCTCTTCTTTCTCAGCTCTCTGTAGTCTTCATCATCTGATTTTATGGGTGTGGGGAAACATGTTAGTTGAAACTTGTACATGTCTTGAGAATATGTTGGTTACATGTCTTAACATTGCCTTGGTCGACTTGTTTTAATCATTTCATCGTTCCTATATCTTTTACACGACCCCTTTCTCGAACGTTTTACAAAAAAGAAGAACATGGTATCATTATCGTACCATCTTCCGTGTCAGTCTCTGACTCATCATCATCCTCATCATTTCCTTTCTTTTCCTTTTTCTTCTCTTCAGGCTTCTGATCAGCAGGTTCTTTGGGTGTCTCAGCAGGGACATCGAATGTAACTTCTAGCAGGGGTGATGTTGGGGTTAGTGGAAGATAGCTGAGAGAGTGAGAGGACATGTGCTTACACTGACACACTGATCGAACTGCGACAAAATGTTCCCGATATAATTCACATACTTTTCTTGTCGGTAGCTACACCGAGTGCATTAGCCATGGCCCCCACCTCTCTGTCCTCATCCTCTTCATTATCATCTTCAGCCAACTTCTCTTTCAACTGGGGGTGGGGGGAACACGGGGTGTTACGATAATCGTGGTTATGGTTAAAGTTAAGAGAATCCGTAATTGTGGGTTGATGTGTTGGAGAAGATCTCCAGTTTAGAAAGGTAGAAACAAATACATAAAACATTTGGTTGGGGTATAGGTACTAGGAGTTAGGACCCGGTTGTCCCGCGCCGGAGAAGGGGTCAACTGAAATGAAAGTAGGATAACGAGTGATAACAACTCTTATCCAGCCTCCCCAACTCCCAAACATCTCTCCTCACCTTGCTAAACCACAGTTTAGTTTTATCCACTTTCTCTTTACTCTCCTTCACAACCAGGGGGTTCTCTTCCTCTTCCTCCTCTTCTTCTTCTTCCTCTTTATCATCTTCCCCATCTTCATCTGAAGCAGAGTCTATCTCCTCCCCAGACTCCTCTTCTTCCTTCTCACTCTCATCTTCATCTGTCTCGAACTCGAGTTCTTCTTCTTCGTCCTCTTCTTCACCAGCTGATATCTCGGTCTCTTCTACCTCGTTCAGGTGCTGAAATTGGTGTTGTTTTTAGAAAATTAGTGTTTAGGGATAGTACTTGATTGTGGAAGTATAAACATGTATCAAGGGCCAATTAGTTTGGTTTACAATAATTATTCTCTATGTAACCTTTTTCGACTTGATGTTATGAAGATTAAATAGAGATGGGTCCTCATCTGCACCAAATGCTTCTTTTGGCACATCCAAGTTTCGAGCCACTTTGCTCAGATTCTTCTCCTTCAATTTGCTCTGTTTCTTCTTCTTGTGCCGCTCTGCAACTTTCTCTGCTGCCTCGAGCTCCAGGATTTGATGCTCAATCTTGGTCTGAAATTAGGTTTATTAAACAGTGGTGTGAATGAAGAAACCTAGATTGAATTTTACTCTCTTCGACCTCATACTTAAGTCAAAATATACTGAAGCGTAAAAAGTATCACTCACTGTAAAAATAATCAGTGGATAAACATTTGATAGGTATTTTTATCCACCTCATATCTCGCACCCCTACCTTCTCATCCTCTTCTTCCTCCTGGACCTCCATCTCTTCCTCTTTGTCCTCCTCTTTACCATCATCTGGGTTCTCTTCTTTTATTATCTTCTCTCTCCACTTTATCACTGCCCTGTGGAGAGTTGGTGGTGAGGTGGGAGGAAGAGAGGTAGGGAGAGTAGGACAGAGGGGGGGGGGGGCGAACATCATCAAATAAGTCTTTCATTCATTGTTACTGCTACATTTATTATTTTATCAACTTGAATAATAAAGAAGACTCTCCGGTCCCAGAAAACAAATTATGCCCCAAAATAATAAATAACATGACGACGTTTGATACGTTGCTTGATCTCAAGCTCGCCTCATCAGACCAGAAACGAACGAGAAACACTATTGAAATCTCAATGAATAGAATAGGAACAATAAGATGGAGATTGGAGATAGAGAAACCTGGAGAAACAAAGAGATGTAGAGCGATAAAGAGATAGCGTGAGAGAATGGGGAGGATAAAGACCTCCCGTGATAAACATTCATTTCTCCCTCTACAACTTGCTGTGCGTTGATCCTCTCTCTAAAGATGAACTTTACAACAATTCTAGTGGTACTTGCGTGTGCAGTTACGCTAACAGGTACTGTTGTTGGAAATGAAATAACTTTACTTGAACAGCTTTATTCATAACGATCCACATGCCTGTTTCTTAGAATTATTTGCCTTAGGTCGTTATTTATCAACCTAATGACCATTCCTTCATCAGTTGCACTACCAGTTGCAGATACAGCTACGGAAGAGTCGATCATGATAGCTGGTGGAAATGGAACATTCCTAGTTTCGGAGAGCAACGATACCGCTGATACCAGTGATGATATGATAGCACCACCAATTCCAGTGTTGGATAGTGTTTCGGAGAGCAACGATACAGCTGACACGTCCAGTGACGAGTTGATAGCACCACCAATTCCAGTGTTGGATAGTGTTGATGAAGATGAAGATGAAGATGAAGAAGAAGGGGAAGGGGAAGAAGAAGATGAAGAGGAAGAAGAAGGGGAAGGGGAAGAAGAAGATGAAGAGGAAGAAGATGCCACATTTAGGGAACTAGTTGATAAGATTCAGCGTTTGAAATCTGCTTTCCGCAAAAAAGGCCCTGGACCAGGGCGGAAAGCTAGGGTCCCTGGTCCTAGGCGTGGATAATTGAGTTCAATTTTGTATTATTATTACATAGTATTATTATTAGTATTATTATTAGTAACGGTACAAGACGTATTTAACGGCATTTTAATTGAATTAGTATCAAAGTGTAGCTGTTTCTTATTTCATCAGCAGGAGTCAGGACTATACTATTATTGACTATTACCTGATTTCTTTCTTTCCCAACACTTTGACATCTTTGAGGTACTCTAGAATATCATCCGTAGTGTGTTTGCTGTCTTTCAACTTATCATCTTTCATCTCTGGGAAGGGGGAATTAGGGTGATATCTTTGGGGGAAATGGCGAGTGTTAACTCCACGAGGTTATATCAACGAATTTGCTGTTCGTCCAAATAACGAATGTTAGCAAATGTAATGCCGTGTAATGTGTATGTACTACCAATGTACTCACCGATGGTGTAAGCGATACTCAGCAGATCTAGGAAGTCAGGTGAGTCAATGAATTCACGAGCAGACACAGTCTTGTGAAGCGACAGGGTAGCATCATCAGCATAACCCTCCCTCTTTCTTGTCTTTTTCTGGGGACAAGACGAATAATGTTATTGAAAAGAGCTTTGGAATGGTGACAGAAATCACAAATTATAAAAATTCGTCGCCCTTTCAAAACTGACACACTTCTTTCCTTGACTTCAAGTAGGCTAAATGTGGTGTGAAACTTCACTGGGTTCACAAAGTACTTACAGCGGGATTGATGAGGTTTAGTTTCTGATTGTTGTTGCTAATGGTATCCTTGGCGACCTCTGCAAACACACTTTTGTAGCTAAAGAACTTGGGGTCTATCTTCTCCGGGGCCAGGAAGTGCTGAAAGATAGGGGGTATAGAGAAAGTAGATGAAGGTAATAGCTAGAGATGGAAAAGAAATCAGGGCGATACAATGTAGCACCAAACGATAGCACGATGGGGAGGGCATTGAGTGATTGAAGTAGGGAGCAGTAATGACCACGTTGCCATCTCGATTAGGATCACATTCCCATCTCGATTTAAAGGATCAGTAACGAGACTCATACCTGACACACACAACTCAAAGTTCAAACATAACAAACTTCAGTTACCTGACACACAACGAATATCTCAGCAGATTCATTCCTCGAGGCCTGGGGTTTGGTAGCCATAACCTTCTTGAAAAGCTGCTGGAAGACCCACATCAGAGGCTGGTAGTCTTTTGATCGGAACACCTTAGTTACGAATATACCACCCTCCTTTAGGAACTCACATGCCAGCTTGAAGGCGTGCAGGGTCAGTTGAGCTGAGGGAGAGGGGGTGTTTAGAAAGTACAGCTGGGTTTTATTCAGAGACAGTTGGATGAAAACAACAATATTACCCCTGACTAAAGTGCCATGAGCCACCCCACAGTGGACCCTGTTGTCGCTATACTAATAGACGCGAAAAGTGAAAAGACAAAACCCCATCCTTCTACATACCCTGACTAAAAGCATCCTGTGCCCAGGCTTGTCCAACATTTGGAGCACCATCGTTCAACACACAATCCGCCTTCCACGTTTGGAGGTGTTTCTTGAGTTTAGATCGACAACTCTCTGTCGTGATATCATCTACTATCGTAGTGACATTGGGAATAGTCCTGTGGAATGATATAGGAGGGAGTGATACACCTTACCCACTATCCTTCTCCCTCTCACTATTTCTCGTTATCGCTTCCTCTCTAGTCTATAATATCCCTTTTTATATTTCCCTCTCACTCGCTGCCCGGTACTGTGTTACCTGATGGGTACAAGATCAACTCCGACAATGATGGATGATACCGGCATGAACTTAGCAGCTACCTGCAAAAACAAGGAGGGTAACGAAGGCCGAGGAGAGTGGAGGGGTTGAGAGGGGCCTTCGGAAGTGAAGTGATTGAATTGGGAGTTATAAAATGTTAGCTAGAATCTGTATACTTTACAATAGGATATATGGGCATCTAATTACGTCACTAATGACATCAAACAATTCCACTAACCTGACACCATCCCCCAGGAGCGGCACACAGATCAATGCACACTCTGGAGTTCTCCAGGAACCCAAACTTCCTGTTTAACTGGATAAGTTTGAATGCTGATCGAGCTCTGTAGCCAGTCTCCTTGGCTAGCTGGTAGAACTTGTCCTTACGAGACTTTCCTACTTTAGTCTTCTTACCCATTCTACTGGCTATTTTATACGGGCGTAGAGTTAGTGAATTATATCTGGAATACATTAATTGCAGGGTGTTCATTTTGGATCTTTACAAGCGTTGGGTTTTGTTGATCCACAACGAACAACCTTTATAATCAAACTCAGAATCCATCGCAGCAGTGCATCATTTCAATTTCAAAGATAAATAACGCATCATAAATAACTCTTTCTCCTTGAAAAACTATTTCAGCTCAAGCGTGCAATGTCACCTTTACATACTTTGTTTATCCACATCACATAAATTATTAGCAGTTTGTGTGCTCTCGTAAAGAATCGAGTCTAAGCAATTCACCTAATCTTTCACACTCTCAAATCTCATTCCAATCTCTTATCAGTGATAAGTTATCACACACATCTCAGTTCTCATTCCAGTCTCTTTGTTTCAGTTATTGCCGGTAAGGTTGGCGATGCTATGACTCAGTTGTTTCCCTCCCTCTGACCCTGGGAGTTCAGGGGTTCCTGCATCCCGTGTAGAACTGAGGGTAACGTTCCCTAGCGTTGTGTAGCATTCACTACCGAAGCTGCATTGTTTGGAGGAGGGAAAGAGGTGGTTAGTTAGAAGCAGATAAAGGGGAAAAGAGGTGGTTAGAGGTGGTTACTGGGTGGTTAGATAGAGGTGTAGAACTGAGGGTAACATTCCCTAGCGTTGTGTAGCACTCACTACCGAAGCTGCAACATTAAGGGGAGGAGGGAGGGTGGTTAGCTAACAATATCAAATACATTTAAAATGAGAATGAGGGCTGTTAGATTTTTTGTTTTCCAATTTCCATTCAGATGGGAAATAGATGTGGTTATGACAAAACCATCTTTAGCTCTCTTACTGAGTTAATGGGAGCCTAACGAAATTACAAGGAAAAGCAATTATATTGTTTTGCAGAAGTGTAGTAGTGTCAGTCATCATGCTATTATTATCTACCTACTATCAGACGTACTGAGGTATATGTCATCTGACTTATCGCTCTGATGGTCATCCCCAGCTAAGGAGTTATACTGCTGCTGAGTCTGGCAGATTTGGGAGATGGAGAAATCTGTCACGTTCGTGGTCCTGGGACGGGAGAAGATTAGGAGGTGGCATTATCAATTAGGGAGCTAATTAGGAGGATAATGTCTCGGTAAAATTATCCTCTGGGCCAAGATTCGGGAGCAGTATGGTAACGGTAACCAGATTCTACTCTACCAGATACCTGCTGACGGGTGGTTGTGGTGCGGTGGTTTGTAGCATTTGATCCACAGATCCAGCAGCTGTTAGGGTAGTGGTGACCTGTTGAACTGGCACCATGTGGTGACCATCCATGGGTATGAAACATTGTCCACCCTGGTGAGTCGATACCTCCAGTGGAGAGAGATGTTCAATTTAATATTTTATGACACGGGAAATCGGGGTTCCAGTAAATCTTGGTTCAACTGTAGCTACATCAAATTACATATCACCCCATCACGAATTGCCTCTAAATTCTAATTACCCTCTAATTACCAATTAATTCTCACCTGCGGTATCAGGACAGGGCCAGTAACGGGTCCAGTGTGAACCCCAACCATACCACCCTGCTGAATCACCTGTCCCCCTTGTTGGATCACTTGTCCACCTTGTTGAATCACACTAGCACCGGGGTTCACATTGACCATAGTGGGGGCTGTGGCTGTGGAGGATAACTGAGCGATAACTGGCTGAGTTCCAACTACCATCGGCTGTCCCTGGCTACCTGTGGAAACGAAGAGAGGTGGGTTAGATTTAAATCTCAGCCATTATACCTCGCACTTTTTACACAATACCCAAGCAAAAATCATTATGGATCACCCTAACACTTAACCATTTCAGTCATTATTTCATAGCTCAACAGTCAACACTCACCCTGTATGACAGCAGCTGATCCAACCTGAACTGTCCCTGTTACACCTTGTCCAGGAGCCCCGGGACCCCCAGGCTGATCCCCACTAGCCTGATAGTTCAACAACTGTGGGAACTGGTTGAGCACTATGGGACTCTTAAAGTAGGAGGTTGGTTCACACATGATGTGGTTGCTTGACATGGTATTGAGAGGGACGGCTGTTTGGAGGGGTAGGGCGGCTGGGATCATTATCACAACAGGCCCGTTCTCTCCTTGGATTAGGACCGGGGTTTGGTGGGTGGGTCCAGCTACTAGGGGACTGTTGGTCATGTACACCGCGTTAGCTCCTCCTGAGAAGATGGGGAAGATTGGGAATTAGTCGGACCTGATTAGGAAATAATGTTTAATTTAACTGTGAGCTGTTCCTTGAACCAGGGTTGAGATTGGATTTCGGAATTAACGGCTTAATTCTTAATCGATTCACAGAAAATGGGGGGGTCGGCCGATATTGGCCTTCAATATAAATAGTGGTACACACACTGACAATTTCAATGGTTAATTTTCACAGAAAATAAAAAAATTATTTAAACAGACAAACCATCAGTAGGGACGCTAGCGGTTTGTAGGAACACAGTCTTGTTGTTTGCATTGTTATCTCCTAGTAGTGCCTGGATGGAATGTGTAGTTCCTCCGGTTACACCTTGGGGAGCTGTCTTCAACACTGTATTGTCTTTTACCTGGAACATGGGAGGAGAGATGATTTAGACACATAATTACACTCCATAGTCATGCCAAATGAAAACAGCTATCGTATATAAACTCTAATTCTACCAGCTGGTTAATCAACATAACCATTATAATTACTAATGGCGTTAGAGTAATACCTGAACTCCTGCAATGTGTACGGGCGTCCCCTGTGCCAGGACAGGAGTCCCCTGAGCTAACACCGGTGTTCCCTGTGCCAGGTTAGCAGATACCAAGTTAGTTCCGGCCAGTAAGGGGTTAGCAGATACCAAGGGTGTACCTGCTGCAACCAAGTTAGGTCCAACGGTTGTTGTCATGGTTACCTTGGGCTGCAACGTCACCTGCAATGAACAAGAGGGTCAGGAGATCTCCCTCTCTTTCTGGGTTTAAGAGACTAAGTCTCACTCTATGATCTCTTTTTAAAGTAGCCCACTCAGTTCAGTACTCAATAGTGTACTACTAAATCTCTCTTTACGTGTGTACCTGTATGGGCTGGGGAAGGGTGTACAACTTCTGGGAGGTCGTACCTGACACTGGCACTATCGTCTGAAAACAGCACAATATGTTAAATCCATGATAATTCCATGTTGACATGTTAATTCCATGATAACTTCATGTTAATATTTTACCGGTAGGTTAGGGGCGGAAGAAGCTTTGGTTAGATTAGAAACAGAAACTCTGTCAAGTGTGGGGGTCATTGTCGTAGTGTCCTCACCCTCACTGCCTGTGTGAAACATGTTACATTTTAGAATCTGTCGGTTACATGTCTGTCAATTTATTTGTCTACTACAGGGACTCCATCCGATGGAGGTAACAGGAACGAATAACTATCCATTATGTTTCAGTATGTTTCCCAACCGATGTTTTACAAAAACCCTTACTTGAAGAAGATCGGTTTCGTGTTATAGACATGTTCAGTGACCAGGCGCCCCTACTCAGGCTCTGTGCATGTTTTAACAGACTCATAAAGTGAGCATTCTCAGTCGACAAATATTCCACATTCTTCGTCAACTTCACAATTTCTGCTTTGAGAGCCTGGACATCATTTGGAAGTTCTGCCTCCTGCTTCAACTGCTCCACAAACTGAACAGTCTTCTCCAGAATGAGATGTTTACTCATCTTGGGCTGGCAGTCAGGAACAATAGCACTCAATCTTGTCACCCATTTTGCCATCTTGTTCTTTCTTTTCCGTTCCGATTCATTGTGGATGTGTCTCCGTTTGTCCTCATCGCTTGCATTAGAATTGATAGCGGGGGTAACAGGTGTTGACATGATGTAGTAGGGTGTGCATGCTGGAGAGTTACTGGCAATTGAGTAGGGTGATCTAAACACCGCTGTACCAGGGATCTTAGTTGTCGCTGAAAGAATGGCATTGTTAGTTTATCTGCCCGAGGAAACTCGAAATAGTAAGATTTGTTTTTGACGATTTGTACCTTTCTCGTAATTGTGTAATCTTGTGAATGTCTTCGTACAGTACCGGTGTAAGTGCTTACCTTTAGTTTTTTGGTACTCCTGTGACGTTGTCGATGGCCCAGGGGCTTTCTCTTGAGGTAACTTCTCAGACATGAACTACCTTTTAGGAGGTGATTGATGAGCTCAAGACACCATTTTCAACTAGCCCATTTATTAAATCTGTTCAGTGTTGCATTCGCAATGAACAAAAGACCACAACAGCTGCAGGAGCCTCAAAGCAGGGAGGTTTCTACAGCTGTATTTTTTTCTTTGAACTATTTATGGATTGCTAATTAACATTTTAATCATCTCAGATGAAATCAAGAAGAAAATACCCTTGGGAATGCCCAGCAAGCGACAAGGTGGACAACAGGGAGCGTTTCCACCGTCGAAAGCACAAAAAAAATTAAAAAAACGATTAAAAAACTTTAAAAATTTCGCTTGGAAGTTAAGTTGCACCTCAACATTTTATTTGTGGAATCGGTTTTAATAAATGCGATGCATTTAATGTAACGCGCAATATTATTTGTTAAAGCGCGGCAATGGGTTGCGCGCATTATTTAAATCAGAAATTTGTCTTAATCTTTTTTTAAAAAATGTTCGCGAAGTTGTTTTTTGCCTTTTTCGCTTTTTTTCACCGATTCCCACCAATTTCGTTCACGACATCACCATCTATTGGCATGAGAACGGTCTTAGTATGATTTGAAAGATCTTGGTATCACCTAAAATGATATTGGTTCAAGTAAACTAGTTTGAAGGTCGTTCAAAATTGGAACTGAAACATTTTGACATGCGGACAACGTTTTGGGGTTCCCTATTTTGATACTGGGCAGCTAATTGCTGACCACTTCACGAAAGAAATTATGAGGCTCCTCGGAAATGTTCAAGTCGTGCACAATCATGTCACGCCCACCAATCACAGCTCAGAACACGTGGAGTGTTTCGCGCGTTCTGAGCTGTGATTGGTGGGCGCGACATGATTGTGCACGACATGGACATTTCTGAGGAGCCTCATACCTGTACATCCACTCTTCATCCTCCAATTCCAGGATAAATGACCGACAACTCATAACTGAGAATTTGGCCCATTTCTGGTCAATTTTCTGTGTAGCTATTTGGACGAATTAGTAACCCCACATTGAATCACTGTCTGCAACTTAGATGTATATGCCTAAGATTTACAATTATGTCTGGTGGTTTGTTTATAAAACTATCACTGAACTACCGAGATGATGAACTTCTATCTTTAGCAGTAGCAATAATTTCTTGAACCGATTAGCGGGAGATAGAGAGAGAGCCAGATATATGGCCGACGATACACTATTTCCGCACGCCAAGGTAGGAGCTTATATTCAGTAGTAGTTGGAGCTATTATCTCATTACATCCGTTGCTACTACTACTGTCTACAATATATATATCTGATATTATCCACTCTATAGTACCTAACATTCCTTACACTACCCAGGTGACACTAGAGTTTCCTGATGAAGATGATAATAACGAAGAAGAGGAGCAGCCGGTGAGCAGATCAGAGTGGGCGGAAATGTCAGAGAACTCTCGATGGTTCACACAACCCCTCCACTTATCCGAAAATGGAAACCGGAAATCTGAGGTCATTATCGTTGTCTGTGTTTTGTCCGCTACTGCCGCCCATTTACAAAGAGAAAGAAAGGGAGAGAGGGAGGGAAATAGAAAGAGAGAGGGAAAGAGGGAAGACTGAAGAGAGAGAAAGAGAGATGAATAGAGAACTATAATACTAATAGTTGCCATTTTGTTTTGTCGTTATTCGGTCTGGCACACAACGCGCACACACACACTACTAATTTCATGCATGTCAAGAGTACTTGAATCAAATATCATAAATACACAAATATCACACAAACACACTCTAAAACATATCACTCGTGCACAAGTTCCTAAACCTACATTGAAATACTGGTCCCTGATTGGCTGATAACCAGTCACGTGACCTAAATAACAAGCTCTGATTGGTTGTTTCGGTCGGTTCCTGCTACATTGAACGTCTTTTTCTTAGCTTCCTAGCAGAACTTCTAATACTGCTGAGTTTAAGTCTCTTACATCCCATGAGAATGAAAATTAGTGGGTTAAATCCGCCATGAAGCACTGGCAAGACAACAAAAAATAGAGGTCCAGTAACTGGCAATGTCCGAGTTAACCCTTCCACCATGTGCGATATCTGCAGATCTGAGTGTCTGTTTACCACATGTAATAACCACACTAGAAACATGGGTCCATAACACAACACTGAGACAAGTGCTACCATCAAACTGATTATGAGACAATACACACTTTGGTTACTCTTGGCACTAGCTGTCCTGAGCTCCATTTTCTTCTGCAAAGATCTACTTAGTTTTCTGTCAATAAATCCACCGCCCAGGTTCTCACCAAGTAGGACAAAGTCTCGCCGGACAGTCGGTTGAGAGAGTGATCTCCTCATGGTTGCCTTCTTGTCCTCCACACCATCTGATCGGGGTTCCTTGTTTTTTATAACAAACACTGGGCCATTGTTTATTGTCCGGTATAGAGGATCAAACCCACCTCCTCCATCCTCAACAACTCGAAACGCCCGGGGTAGTTTGATTGGTTTCCGTGCTTTATGCACCACTGTGCTATCCCCTCGTTTAGTCCACATGGGGATAATGTGGGGCTGAAACTTGTTTTTGTAGTTGTTAAGAAACTGTTGAGCAGCCTCGATATCCCGCTCAGTTTCTGTTTCATACGCCAAATCGTAGCAACTCAGTGATTTCGCCTCCCCATCCCCTCGATGGTATTTCAGTGCAATAACGTCCAACAGATGGGGTGATGGGGTCGAGGAGGGCACCTCTGGAGGGGTGATAGTAGTTGGTTGGCACGCGATCACACCTTGTCTCCTTTGTTTAGGGGGTGAAGTAGGGTGTGAAGCTGCAGCTGGGGCACTGACTTGTGTCTGTAATGGACTTCTCCCCTGACCGTGTACCCTACCTACCCGACGGGTCACAACCCGCTGAGCACCCGGAACCGAGGATCTGCTTGAGGTTCGGAGTAGTTTAGGTTTAACAGGAGGGACACCCCCATTCGCAGTTCTTCTAAACCTCCCCTTGTTGTTAGTGGTCGGTATGTTCTCTAGTGGATCCTTGTTATCAGGAGGCGTGACCTTCTTTTCTATCTCATCTTTCGTTCCTTCCACCTCCACTTGTTTTACCATAACCCTTGCCTTTGGAACCTTCAGCTCTACCACTTTGCAAGGAGCAGCCACCAGGGACTTTGGAGGGGTCCAATTAACATTTAGCCTGTTCACAGCTGCAATTTCTCTCACCACAACCTGACCCACTGGCCCCGAACCAGGATTCAGGAAACATTGGTCCCTGATTGGCTGATAACCATTCACGTGACCTAAATACTGGTCCCCGATTGGTTGCTTACTTGTGTCGGTCAGTTCATGCCCCATGAACCGTGTTGTAGAAGTAATAGATGCTCTCTTCTCATCTACCTCCTCATCCACCTGGATCATAATCTCCGGCACCTGTAGGACAACCTCAGGGGCAGGTTGTAGTGTTCTGATCGCTGTTACCATACCCTTCCATCTCTCTGCAGTGCTCCTTACTGAAGTTTCATTCATGCTAAACCTCCGCTGCTTTTCAGCAAGTTCCACTGTCATACTGCCTGGCTCACACCGGACCACGGTCACGGTATTTCGTCGTGCCTCCTTCTTCGGACTGTTCCGAGTTGCCTCAAATACCCTCTTCCAGCGGGAGATGGGAGAGTTGATGGTGGAGTGTCGGGAGGGACGGCGTGATGCAATACTGGCAATACTAACCAAACTGTGCTTCTTTGAAAGATAGTCCTTGAGTTTGTTTGGTCGAGGATTCGGTGGAATGAGACTCTCCTCAGAATCAGTCATTATGTTCGGTTCCTCCTGGATACTGTCCACTGTACTATGGGAACTGTGTGTACTATCCACGCTCTTCAATCTCTTCAACCTCTTGACCATCCCAGGGTTCACAGTAGGAAGGGCCTGTTCTTCGTCCCGTAGTGATCGAAGTGAGGAGGTGGCTCTAAGGGCGGGGGTGGCTGCATAGAGCGGGGATATTGAACCATTAATAGGTCCGGTATAGGCCACACTGTGAGCTCTAACCCTTCGCTGCTGTCTTTTACCCCCAACTGGAACCCGTGAAGGGGATGAATTTTCAGTGGAGCACTGCAGGATAACAGGATCAGATCCGGAATACAAGGGGTTGTGAACCCGTGCTACAAAGTTCTTATCCCGGTCCCTCTTGCTCCTTTCAACCGCCTTTTTAACCTCACTCATCAGGATCTGTCTGTCCGTCTGTCGTTTCTTGACCTTTACACCTATCAGTCCTGTAACCAGAATTATCAGGAGAAGAGGAAGGAATGTGGCGAACCCCAGGACCCAGACAAAGTTATAACAGAGAAAGAAATGTCCCGCCAAGCAGGTCCCAATATCAGGCCAGTAGTCCGAACCAAACACCAGAACCCGCGTCACCACGTACAGACACCTCGGTATCCAGAGAATTAGGAGAGGGATTAGCACATTCCGGTTGGTGATGAGGTGACGAGATCGGAGTGGAAAGTAGATTATTATACATTTAGTAGACAGTATGAAGAGAAGAGAGTAGAGAGTTGTAGAGGGTAGTATCTCAGTTCCAGCTGCTAGGACCGGACACAACCAGGAGATCCCTGAGAAGGACCTATCGATAAAGAATGAAGCCGCAGAGAGGAGTGAAACCAGTCCCAGGAGCATGTCTGAAAGTGCCACTGAGCGGTGAAGGAGGGCTGTTGGGGTACGTTTAGAGCGGAGTTGTAGGAAGAAGAGGGCGTTTAGGGTGATAGTCAGGGTTGTGGTGACACCGAGTGTGCATCCAAAAGCAGGGTCCATCATACTAAAACATATATAGAGGAATAAGGACTGCCTAGTTGCCTCTACTACAATACAATTTTCTGGAGGGCTAATAAAAATGAAGCGGTTAAATTAAAAAGCGAAGTTTATAATTTAACTCTCCGCTGGATACGTTTAAAATAATCTCAGCGCCACCGCCACCGAAATAACAAGGAGAGAGACCGGAATAACACAGAGAGGGAGGACGACAGGAATAGAGCAGGAAGAGGGAAAGAGCTGAGAGGGAATAGAGCTGGGAGAGAGGGAGAGATGTAGCAGGAAGGGAGGGAGAAGAAGAATAGAGCGGGAAACAGGAAGGGAGAGGAAGAAGAAATATCACACAGAGAGGATAAAAAAGTGCTAATCATTGTGGTGTGAAGATGCCAGCCAGGGAGGAGCGAAAACAAAAGCAAAATACACAGGAGAGGAATTATATAAGGCATGTTGGGGCAGGGGGTGGGATCCTGGCCTACCAGTCTGGTGTCGCGGGTCGAACCCCGTGGATCTCAGTTTTCTGAGATTTGGGTTACAGCGCCAGACAGCTGGTAGCAAGAATAAATGAGGTGTGTCCCTAGCCTGTGGGTCCAGGTCTTCCCAGAGCAGACAGGTATACACAGGCTTGTTATGTTCTAACCCTTCTTTACGGGCGGGGCGTGTGAAACACAGTCTAACTAGGCAAACACAGACAGATTCTGAAAAAAACAGGTACCGAGACAGACACCGACAGACATGCAGGTGTAATAAAAGTAATAATAATAGAGTGAGAATTATAGAAAATACAAAGTTTTTTATGGCCGGCAAAGGGCGAACGTCTGGGTATAATTGTCTCTGCCAATTACATATTGTTGGCTAGGTATATTGGGTGATAAAATATAGTGCAATTCTAAATTCTCCACCAGCACCGCTAGGTAGCAGCCGCTGTCCTTTCCTCCCGATATAGGCACTATTACATAATATCAGGCCAGAGGGGTTATTAATTAGAGGGATATTGACAATTATTAATTGATATGACAAGGCCAGACGGGGTTCCAAACATGACAGATCTGGAGTTCCAAGAAAATCCCTATGACACGTGTTACCTAATGCTTGTCATAGGCTGCATTGTATCCGAACCGGACCCCGTGTGCACTTGATATTGAACGTCACCACGGGC
>AVPN01001774.1:7882-18078 GCA_000695325.1 Pleurobrachia bachei | reverse complement strand
ATGACAAGACCCTTCTCTGCAAAGTAAGAACTGATGATATGCCAGCAGGCTTCCTGCCACATCGACGTGATCTCCTTTCCATCATCCTCTTGTTCTTGGTAATACTGCTCGTAATCATCCATCGTGTTAATTAATTAATTAATTATGCAGAATTAGAGGTGGAGTGTTGTTCTGTGTTGTTCTGGGTACTGCTAGTACCTCTCTTGGCTTGTTTTACATAGCTAGACAACGAGTGTAGTGTTAGTAAGAGTGTGAGGGTTTGATAGAAATTATTAGAGAATGGAATATATGTCTGGCGTCTGCAAAGAATCTGAAAAATCAACAAAATTATTACAATTCGAACACTCACAAAACAAACAAAAGGAAATACACCGGGCATTATTTACATGTAAACAAAATTATTACTTATCTCTCTTACTATGAGCTACAACTGTAAGAGCCCACTTCAAATTAATCAACATATATTTCAGAGCTTTAGTCCATTGTTCTTCACTGTTAAAGTGCAGCTTAATGCTATAAAACCCTTTCTGATCACCAATCTTTGATTTATCTATCTTGTATGGAAAGTTGAAGGTTCCCATCTTTTCTATCGAGTCCAGGAACTGTTTCAAACAATCCAGAAAGTTAACCATACCCTGATCGAATTTAGCATCAAGAAATAGCCGGAGACCACCGTGTGTGTAAAGTGGGAACTTGGTTTCACCTTGGATGTAGCTTTGACTGCCGTATGGAACTATCTGAAAAAGAGAAGAGGTTTTAGTTTGAAGAATCTGAAATAATGCAAATGGGGAGGTTTTAGTTTGGTGAAGTGAATAAACCACGATAAAAGAGTTTTAACTGATACTGAAGTGGCTGAACCTACCTGAAAGCGCTGGAATTTGAAGTTGGTAGCTTTAGCAAGAGAGTATAACAACTGCAGTTTGTCCCCACGCAGCACTAACTTCATCCCAATCAACAGTACAAGTGGGCAACCTGCCCAACTTAAACCCGTTAATAGTCCCAAAATGACCATCATGCCATATATGGAACACCGTATTGAAAATATTAGTTTTCTTCAACTTCTCCAACTCTTTGTGAGCGTATCTCAGTTCATTATCCAGACATGTCTGTTGTTCCTTAACTTCAGCTAGTCTGTGCTCGTATTTATTGCACTCCCTCGCTAACTCTTCCTCCTCTTCCTCGAGATCTTTTTCCGCTTTTTGGAGTTCTTCCAACTCTCCTTGGACACTGGAGTGAGCTGCCTCTGCTTCTTCTAGTTCTCTGAGTAGTGAGGCTTCCTCTGCTCGGAGCTCTGATATTTCGGTGTCTAGAGCTGTGGTGGTGGTTGTATCTTCTTGTTGGAGTTGGGAGAGGACTTTTTGGTATAGAGCACAATCCTGGGAGAGAGGGAGGGGGTTAGTATAACGCACAATCCTGGGAGAGAAAGATGTCGATTTAGTTAGTCACTGAACGAGTTAGTGAGAGGGATTTGGTTGGATTTTGGAAGTACTACTGGGTGTAAGAGAGGAATAAATAATGTTTGTCCTCACCTTCTTCAAGTTTCTCAATTCCTCATCCAGCTGTACAAACAGGCTCCTCGTGCATTCCTCACACAGGGGGTGGTCAATCACTGAGTTCTCACTCAGAATATCAAACAGTTGCATCGCAACCCTTATCTTGTTATGAAACACTTCAGTTTTAGTCGCTTCAGGTTTAGCCAAGACACAGAAGTCATCTCGGGAGGAGTTCTCGACGATCACTCTTCGCTCAACACCGTCATCAGCGAACACATCGATGGGAGGGGATGTGAGGAAGTCGGGTCGGGATGTTGTGCTGTTACCGCTTGTTAGTTCCGCTGTGGGATAAGAGAGGTTTGGGTTACAACTTTAGTCACAGAAGAATTAAGAAATAAGAGGTGTGGGTTACAAGACACACAACAATCGAGGTTAGACCCTTTTTTCAGTTCACTAGTTGTGAGGCTCAGTCTCACACAGCGTGATGGTTCGATAAAAATTCACTTACCGAAGTTTTTCAGCGATACATTCTGAAGGGAGGGGTCGAGTTTCAGGGGCCTAGCGCATCTCTGACAGCAGAATGTTACTTGAGTGGTAGAGGAGCTAGTGGTACTACCTGCCGAGCTCATTCTGCACTTTACATTGCTACAGAGAGGGAGATGTTGTGATGGAGTCGGTGTCATGGAGGGCGCCGGGCGGGGTGGGGAAAATACATTGCTACAGATCAGAGAGAGAGATCTGTTGTGATATTGATGGAGTTGGGAAATGGCAAAAGTTATTATGAAAGTTTGTGATGGGGCTGGTGTAGATGTATAAAAAAGTAAAACCACTGAAATTTTACTAATAATAGCAATCGAAATATTCACGGTACAAAAACATATAATTAACACGTGTGTGTAGAAACTGCTATTTACATGACACACAGACAAACATTGTCCGTAACAGACTGACAGACAGACACAGAACTTCAGACTAAAGAACAACCACAATCCTAGGCTCCGACAGCGCCATTTCAAGGTCCCTCAAAAGGTCCTGATTCAACTGAACGAATGCTACTGCTGCAGTACCGAGGAAAAGGAATGACTCAACCGGGTGATACTTTATGACTCGTTCAACTCGACGCCTCTGGTATTCGAAATAGTGACATAACAGGCTCCATGGGTTAGATTGTGAGTATCTCCTATGTCTGTGATCACGTTTCAGGAACTTGAGAAGAGTGTTCAGAGTCCAAAGTGCAGCTGCACAACTCACAACCCCGACTATAACACGAGTTCGAGGGTAACGGAATTTCCGGCGGACATTCCTAGATAAGCTCTCTAAAAACTTCCTTGCTTCGCTAACCCCCTCCTCGATAATATCACCAAGTTGTTTCCTCCCAGTTACAGGCTCAAGTTCCTTCTTCACTACTTGTTGTAGGGTGGTGATGACTCTTTTAGCGTGCTCCAAAGGGGTGATCAGAATAGGGATGGCAGGGTCGGGGGTCCGTGTTTGGTACTGGTAGAGGAAGGTTAGGGCACCCACTCCAACAGCAATCACAACTGCTGAACTTTCCATGAAGCACTCTCTCAAGACATCCTGGATAGTTTCTGTCTTTAGCGTCTCTCTCGCTTTTCAAAATATACACACAGACTAAATATTGATTCTCTCTTTCCGCGAACAAAAACGCAAAACATAAAAAACTGAAATTCAATAACCGTGCAGACACATTATATTCAAAGACATGACAATTCTCTCTGTACTATACAAAACTAATTCTAGAAGGTTCAAAGGAAGGCTAAGCATTGAAAGTCCTGACAATCTGTTCAATCTCACCCCTACACACAGGACAAGTATCCATATTATCCGCACAGAGAATACACATACACACATGCCCACAGGGTATCAATACCACCCCTCGCGGGTTATCCAGACAGACAACACAACACTCGCTCTGAGATCCCCCATTCTCTCTCATTCTCTCCATCTCCTCCACCAACCTCTCTCGCCTCCTCTTCTCCTTCCACCTACACAACTGTTTCCAGCCCATATACCCAAGAACAGAGAGGGAAATACCCCCGAATATTACCATGGCAACCTTTGGTGTCCACGTGGCATCCTTCAAATCTTGCAGTACCTCCGGGAGTGTTTGTCTGCTGAGGATATACGGTGAACTAGTGGGAGGTTCTATAACGAATGAGTTGTCTGATAGTTTGACCGTGCCAACAGCAGTTAGGATAGTATTGACAGGTAGCATTCTTTCCACATATTGATGACCCTTCAGCCGACTCCCGACAATAAAACTAAACAAATCTCCCACCGCGTTTCGCTCTTCCACCGGTTCGAATTTATCGTATACCACCTGGAGGGGGTCTAGGTGGCTCTGAGGGGCTCCCAGCACCCTCACACTATTGACCCCATCGTTCAGTACAAAGTGTGTGTGTTTTCTAACAACCGATATCACATGTTCATCGTCTTCCCACTTTTGAAGGAACGCACTCCATTCCTTTTTGTGTTCTATAGTCCTATTTTCAACCATTACCCCTCTCACACTATCCAAATACTTGCTGGGGAGATCACCGCTCCCTTCAATTGATGAGACCCGGCCCGTTACTGATACTAAACTGATTTCCTTCACATCATTCTCTCGCATGTAGTCCAGGAGACGGGTGACGGTAGGGAATGAGGGTGCTTGGGAGAGGGAGGAGTGGTGGTTGTTTCGTTTGTATCCCCCCCCCGCCCTCGGCCTCCCTTTCATGACTCCAGGGCCCAGACTTCCCACTCTTGTCCCCGACTCCTCTCACTCAGTACTCACCAAAATGAACTGATCAAATGACTCCAACTGCTGAATGACAAGACCCTTCTCTGCAAAGTAAGAACTGATGATATGCCAGCAGGCCTCCTGCCACATCGACGTGATCTCCTTGCCATCATCCTCCTGTTCTTGGTAGTACTGCTCGTAATCATCCATCGTGTTAATTAATCCAAATTAACTAATTAATTAGCAGTTTTAGATGTGGAGTGTGTTGTTGGAGAGAGGAGTGTGGTTCTGTGTTGTTCTGGGTACAGCTAGTACCTCTCTTGGCTTGTTTTACATAGCTAGATAATAAGTGCAGTGTTAGTAAGTGTTAGTAAGAGACACGGGTGAGGGTTTGATAGAAGAGTTTAGAGATTGGATATCTATCTGCAAAGAATCTGAAAAATCAACAAAAATATTACAATTCGAACACGCACAAAACAAACAAAAAAGGAAATACACCGGGTATTATTTACATTTAACAAAATTACTATTTATCTCTTTTACTGTGAGCTACAACTGTAAGCGCCCACTTCAAGTTAATCAACATATATTTCAGAGCCTTCGTCCACTGCTCTTCACTATTAAAGTGCAGCTTAATGCTATAAAACCCTTTCTGGTCACCTATCTTCGATTTATCTATCTTGTATGGAAAGTTGAAGGTCCCCATCTTTTCTATTGAGTCCAGGAACTGTTTCAAACAATCCAGAAAGTTAACCATTCCCTGATCGAATTTGGCATCAAGGAATAGTCGGAGGCCACCGTGGGTGTAAAGTGGGAATTTCGTTTCACCTTGGATGTAGCTCTGACTGCCATACGGAACTATCTGAAATAGACGAGAGGTTTGGAAAATTGAAATTTTGGTTTGGAAAATTCTGTTAGTCGAGCGAATTAAAGAGGTCTAACATGTACTTAAGTTCAGTTGACCCTACCTGGAAACGCTGGAATTTGAAGTTGGTAGCTTTAGCAAGAGAGTATAGCAGAAGTGCAGTTTGTCCCCACGCAGCACTAACTTCATCCCAATCAACAGTACAAGTTGGCAATCTGCCAAGTTTGAACCCGTTAATAGTCCCAAAATGCCCATCATGCCATATGTGGAACACAGTATTGAAAATATTAGTTTTCTTCAACTTCTCCAACTCTTTGTGAGCGTATCTCAGTTCATTATCGAGACATGTCTGTTGTTCCTTAACTTCTGCTAGCCTGTGCTCGTACTTATTGCACTCCCTCGCTAACTCTTCCTCCTCTTCCTCGAGATCTTTTTCCGCTTTTTGGAGGTCTTCCAACTCTCCCTGGACACTGGAGTGAGCTGCCTCTGCTTCTTCTAGCTCTCTGAGGAGGGAGGCTTCCTCGGCACGGAGATCTGATATTTCGGTGTTGAGGGCTGTCGTGGTGGTTGTGTCTTCTTGTTGGAGTTGGGAGAGGACTTTTTGGTATAGAGCACAATCCTGTGGGAGGGAGGAGGGGTTAGCGAGTACTGATTAGTGGGTGAGATATGTACTTCCTAAAGTGGGGAAGGGGGTTATGGGTTAGTGAGGATGATTTATTGGGTTTGAGTTTGAGTAAGTTACAGGGGGTGAGGTGTAACAGAAATTTAATGTCCTCACCTTTTTCAAGTTCCTCAATTCCTCATCCAGCTGTACAAACAGGCTCCTCGTGCATTCCTCACACAGAGGGTGGTCTATCACAGAGTTCTCACTCAATAACAGTTGCATCGCAACCCTTATCTTGTTATGAAACACTTCAGTTTTAGTAGCTTCAGGTTTAGCTAGCACACAGAAATCATCTCGGGATGAGTTTTCAACGATCACTCTTCGTTCGACACCGTCATCAGCGAACACGTCGATGGGAGGGGAAGAGAGGAAGTCGGGCCGGGATGTGGTGCTGTTACCGCTTGTTAGCTCCGCTGTGGGATATAAGAGGTTTGGGTTACACCTTTAGTCATACAATGATCGAGGATAGAATAGAAAATGTTTCTCCAGTTCACTTTGTGCGGACTGTGGCTCTGTGATGGTTCGGTTGATCTAAAAATTCACTTACCGAAGTTTTTCAGGGATACATTCTGAAGGGAGGGGTCGAGTTTTAGGGGTCGTGCACATCGCTGACAGCAGAACGTTACTTGAGTGGTAGAGGAGCTAGTGGTACTGCCTGCCGAGCTCATCTTGCACTTTACATTGCTACATAGGGAGAGAGAGATGTTATTCTGTTATGTGATTGATGGGGTAGGGTAAGGAGTTGGGAAACGGGAAGACTCTTCCCGGAAGAGAAAAGTTGTGAAAGTTCGTGTGAATCAAGCAAACTTTTCACAGTGTAATGATGTTGGAAAGAGATCTATGCAACTATTGTTAGCTGTATAAAAAAGTAAAACAACTGAAATTTTACTAATAATAGCAATCGAAATATTCACGGTACAAAAACATATAATTAACACTCATGTGTGTAGAAACTGCTATTTACATGACACACAGACAAACACTGTCTGTAACAAACTGACAGACAGACACAGAAACAGACTAAATGACAACCACAATCCTAGGTTCTGACAGCGCCATCTCAATGTCCCTCAGAAGGTCCTGATTCAACTGAACGAATGCTACTGCAGCAGTACCGAGGAAAAGGAATGACTCGACAGGGTGATATTTCATGACTCGTTCAACTCGACGTCTCTGGTATTCAAAATAGTGACACAACAAGCTCCATGGGTCATGTGATGATTGTCTCCTATGTCTGTGATCGCGTTTCAGAAACTTGAGAAGAGTGTTCAAGGTCCACAGTGCAGCTGCACAACTCACAACCCCGACTATAACACGAGTTCGAGGGTAACGGAATTTCCGGCGGATATTCCTAGCTAGGCCCTCTAAAAACTTCCTGGCTTCGCTAACCCCCTCCTCGATAATATCACCAAGTTGTTTCCTCCCAGTTACAGGCTCAAGTTCCTTCTTCACTACTTGTTGTAGGGTGTTGATGGCTCTTTTAGCGTGTTCCAAAGGGGTGATCAGGATAGGGATGGCAGGGTCGGGAGTCCGTGTTTGGTACTGGTAGAGGAAGGTCAGTGCACCCACTCCGACAGCAACTACAATAGCTGAACTTTCCATGAACAGCACTCTCTCTCAAGACATTGACCCTGGATAGTTTCTGTCTTTAGAACGTCTCTCTCTATCTCTCTCGCTTTTCAAAATATACACAGACTAATAATTGATTCTCGCTTTCCGCCGAAAAAACGCAAAACATAAAAAACTGAAATGCAATAACCGTGCAGACACATTATATTCAAAGACATGACAATTCTCTCTGTACTATACAAAACTAATTCTAGAAGGTTCAAAGGAAGGGGCTAAGCATTAAAAGTCCGAACAATCTGTTCAATTTGCCCCCTACAAACAGGACAAGTATCCATATTATCCGCACAGAGAATACACATACAAACATGTCCACAAGGTATAAGCACCACCCCTCGCGGGTTATCTAGACAGACAACACAACACTCGCTCTGAGACCCCCCATTCTCTCTCATCCTCTCCATCTCCTCCACCAACCTCTCTCTCCTCCTCTTCTCCTTCCATCTACACAACTGTTTCCAGCCCATGTACCCTAGTACCGAGAGGGATATACCACCGAATATTACCATGGCAACCTTTGGTGTCCACGTTGCATCCTTCAAATCCTGTAGTACCTCCGGGAGTGTTTGTCTGCTGAGGATATACGGTGAACTAGTTGGAGGCTCTATAACGAAGGAATTATCTGATAGTTTGACCGTACCAACAGCAGTGAGAATAGTGTTCACAGGTAGCATTCGTTCCACGTATTGGTGACCCTTCAGCCGACTCCCAACAATAAAACTAAACAAATCCCCCACCGCATTCCGCTCCTCCACGGGCTCGAATTTATCATACACCACCTGGAGGGGATCTAAGTGGCTCTGAGGGGCTCCCAGAACTCTCACACTATTTACCCCATCGTTCAGTACAAAGTGTGTGTGTTTTCTAACAACAGATATCACATGTTCATCGTCTTCCCATTTTTGTAAGAAAGCACTCCACTCCTTTTTGTGTTCTATAGTCCTATTCTCAACCATCACCCCTCTCACATTATCCAAATACTTGCTGGGGAGATCACCGCCCCCTTCAATTGAAGAGACCCGACCTGTTACTGATACTAAACTGATCTCCTTCACATCATTTTCCCGCATGTAGTCGAGGAGACGGGTGACGGTGGGGAATGAGGGTGCTTGGGAGAGGGAGGAGTGGTGGTTGTTTCGTTTGTAGAGTAGGTAGGCGCAACCAGAGCAGAGACCTGCAGAGACGAGACCAATGACAGCATCCCACCGCACGTCTGTCGTCATGGCTAGATAACAAGACGGAGGGGGTTAGAAGGGAGGATTTTAGAAGGGAGAGGGTTAGAAGGGATCTGGTTAGGAGAGAGGAAATATAACAAGGGAGTGGTTAGAAGGGGTTAGGGTTAGGAGGGATAAGGTTAGTGGGATAGGGGAGAGATACAGTCAGGTGTGAGAAGTATTGGGGTAGTCGTCTGGCGAAGGGACTACAGAGTGGAAAGTTCGGGTTTAGATTTGGGGGATGATTAGAGAACGAAGAAACAATGAAACACGAATATCTTTTTTCGGATAAATAAAAAAATCAACCGATTGTTAAAATTTAGACAGATTCCTGCACCTGAGGCTCAATGAAATCGTTGGATGTGGCGACAATCTCTCCGTTCTCGTCGGTAGCTCCACCAATCTCTCCATGGAGATCCATGAGTCGGCCGAGATCGAATTTGGGCTTCTTCAGCACCTTCACTTTCCTGATGTGAACGTCGTGCAGGGGGTAGATGTCCAGACACTCTTTCTCAATATCCTTGCCAATACTGTCAGGGATGAGCTTCAGAACAACAGCCTTCAGGTCCTCTCCGGCAACCTGCTTGGCCATGATGTCCACCATCTTCTTTCGGATGGCTCGCACCTGCGAGGCCTGAGCGTAGGCGGTCTTCTTGATCTGCTTGGAGAGCTTCTTGGTGAAGCCCATGCAGAACACTCGGAGGAGATATCCGTCGGTGGTCTTGACATCAACGGTAGCCTCGATGAGAGTCTGCCATTTCCTGACGAGGGAGCACAGCTTGTCTCGGGTCATGTCCATACCATGGAAGTTGGTATAGCAGTATTTTCCCTGGACATCCTCACAGATCAGTTTGAACTTCCTGAAGGCGTTCTCGTCGTTGTTCAGATCAGCCAGAGCGCACTCATACACTCGTCCCTTAAGGGCATCAGCGGCAACTTTGGTTCCGGTTGTCCTGGTTACGAGGGTCTTGCCGACATCTCGGGTGGTGAAGGTGGAGGGTGCCTTTACGTCATACCACTCTTTCTTGGTGAAGGGGTCGACCAGCTTCTTCTTGTTTCCCTTCCTCTTTGAGGGCCGCTTGTTCTTGTTAACTGCCATTCCTAATAAGGGCATTGTGGTGGTGTTAACATGTGGGGTGTTAACAAGGGGTGGTTACCATGGTAACACAATGCAAACAGCGTGGTTTATCTGAAAATATCATCTCAAAGAATTAGTATGGCATTGCAATAAAATAAACATCAACAAATCAACAACACGAAGTTCAGCTCCCTCTCTCTATCAACCATTCTCTTCTCGTTCTCTCTGCTGTTTTGCTGCTCTCTCCATCTCTTTCTTCACTTCTTCCGGAGGCTTCTCATCATCTGACTCATCAGGACACTGATTAGGAGCGGCCAAACCGGGGGCAGCCTGGAAATATGACATGGCACCACTATCGTGAAATGCGAACATAACACTGGTGTAAAGATCAACTGAGATATCAAATGAAGGCGGTGGGGATGGGTTGTCCGGGCGTGGTGGAGAGGGGTTGTTAGGTCGAGGTGGAGGAGAGTTTGTTGTTAGACCCAGCCGATCCTCCTCAATTCGAGCCCTCTTCCG
>AVPN01001768.1:0-17785 GCA_000695325.1 Pleurobrachia bachei | reverse complement strand
AGCTCCGGGAGACCGTGTTTATCTAGTAGCTCGTCACTCGCGTACCAGCACAACTGGAGAGAGAGGGGGATGGGTGAAGGGAGGGCAATAGAGAGGGGTGACGGAAGTGGGATGGTGATGAAGAATAAAAGGAGGATAGAAAAAGGGTAATAGAGGGGTAATAGGGGGAGTGAAATTAAATGGGGTTTAATGAGAATGAACTAGGGCCTAGGGCCGGGGTAATACTAATAGAGAGTTTATTACCTTCATGAAATTTCCAGGTCTCATGCATTTCTTCAGAAGTGTAGGGATTAATTTTGTGAGCTGATTCTTGCTGACCCTACCCCGACTTGGGTCTGAATGCCAC
This sequence comes from Pleurobrachia bachei, assembly GCA_000695325.1. Taxonomy (NCBI): domain Eukaryota; kingdom Metazoa; phylum Ctenophora; class Tentaculata; order Cydippida; family Pleurobrachiidae; genus Pleurobrachia; species Pleurobrachia bachei. The sequence goes on along the minus strand of AVPN01001768.1, from coordinate 17,439 downwards.
ATCCCCTGGAAACCTTCCACTGCTCGGGACATGCCAATTGGGCTGCCATGTAGGAACTTAATTAGCATACCATAACCTGATGGGAACATAATTAGTAAAAATTAGTTTAAATAATTCACGATGAAACAGCTGATTCTTTGAACTTATGATATGGCATGAGCAGGATTATTGTGAAAATGTTTGTGAAGCCCAACTTATATCGCTTACCCTCAACAGGTAGGGCAGTTTTAGACCCACCACCCCCTCCACTAGTCCCACTCTCCTCCATATGGGCAACAGGTTGGGATCTCTCGAACGGATCAACAACAGTCTCCTCGGGAACGTACCAAACCACCTGGAATTGCCTAGCTAGACTGTGTTTACAAATGTAAAGAACCGACCGAAGCAAGTAAAGTTGGTTAGTCTTGAGCAATAAATCCAGTCGTGACTGGATATCAGCCAATTAGGGACCAGTATTTCGTGCACCCTAAAGGAGAGTTAGAACATAACAAACCTGGAACTGTTCCAATATCCGATCTGGGGTGTCCCCCCAAACTGGGCCAACTATCTGGGCCTTTAGGACACCCTTTTCCTTGCTCTTCTGCTCCTCGTCAAACTAACGGGAGAAATAGAGTTTTGTGAAAGCAGGAAATTATGTACAATGTAGATATGTGATGCAACAGTTTATTCGTTTGAAACTCTGCATTTAGTTTAGTTGAACGACGGGACCGTTGGAATGATTAACACTGTTTGTTATATTACCTGCTGCTTTCTCCTCTCTATCTTCTTCTTCTTTGCTTCCTCGCTCAATTCCTCACAGTCTTCATCTCCTTCGTCATCGGATAGGTAGCCGTGGGGCACAAAGAATCCATCTGGATAGATGGTAGTGGATTAAAAACTCGAATTTTATTTGAAGCAGCTATACAGGAGCTGAGAGGGGCACTGTTATGCTCTAACCCTCTGAACCCTCCTTTATAACACTACTCCACCATCAAGAGAGGGCGGTATTTTGCTCTAACCCTCTACCATCAAGGAGCGGAAGAGTGTCGAACAAGGGGCCCTAGTTGAAACTCAATTCTTACCATCATCGCTGTCCTCCTCCTCATTATTATCCTCTTTATCATCCTCCTTCTCGCTCGTTATATCCTCTCCCTCCACCTCCTCCTCTTCTTCCCAATCATCAGCACTATCGTAATCATAGTCAAACACAGTCTTGTCCAGGGCAAATGGTCGACGGGGTCCAATGATAGATGAGGTCTTTCTCCAGCTACCCGTGTAGGCGGGTCTGTAGTTGTCATGGTAACTTAGGATCTTTCGTTTTACCTTTACCTGGGGTGTATTTGGGTTAAAATTGGTATCGGCATTCAGAATAGAGGGCCAGGAGAGAGGTTTCTGAGAGAGGAAACTCGTTGGAATACTACAACACCACACAATTGACCTACCAGTTTGGGAGAAAGAGAGATCACTTCCAGGTCATCAGCTAGGTCATCTGTAGCTACTCTCTCCTTACCCTTCATCTCCCCAATCACCCTTTTTATATGGGATACATTGTCTGTCCAACTCAGGGCAGCAGGCAGGATGTCCTCAGTGGTACAGGGTGTTCGAGAGATAGGGGCCACAACCATGTTGGGAGTAATTACAAAATCACGAAACTTCTTTTCCAGGGTCTCTTCCTGTAGGGGGTGAGAAGGGAGGTTAACATTGTTGTGAATAATAACAGGACTAAAAACAGGAATAATTACATGATATGTACAACTAGAAAATCGGTTGATAAACTCAATGGAAGTGAAATGACATTGCTTACCTTGCTCACAGGTACCACAGGTTTCGCTTTGACTTTGAAGAAGTTTTTGAACTTTTCCTGCTCTTTCAGCTTTTTCTGTTCCCTCTTTTTCGCTTCTTCCTCACGCTGTCTCTTCTCTTCGTCTATCTCACTGTGGGGGAACTATTGTTATACCCGGATATGCACGCATAAGGCTTCAATCTAGGTGTGAGCTAGGAAGAGTGATATGAACTGGAGCGGAGTTTGTGTGTGTGTTAAAAAATGATGCTGTGTTTCGCGCCAAGATTCCCCAGTCGCGCGCCAACTACTCAGTAAATCTCATATCGCGCGTAACGTACTGTTGTTTTTTCTCCTTCTGGAATCGAGTTTTGAAATAATAAAAGCACTATTGGAGCATTGGCCTGGCTGTATTCTCATTCCTTTTAAATAAGCTGAGCACGAGAGAACTGTGGTCAAAGCATTGGCCTGACAGTGAAAGCACAAATTTGAAAATACGCAGGTTTATCTTACCAATACCATACAATCCTGATATTGTTGAATAAAAACATATGGTTGTTATAATGATTGTGGTGTATTACCTGCTGCTTTCTCCTCTCTATCTTCTTCTTCTTCGCTTCCTCGCTCAACTCCTCACAGTCCTCATCTCCCTCGTCATCGGATAGGTAGCCGTGGGGCACAAAGAACCCATCTGAAGCAGATGAAGTAGGTTAAAAATATTTGTGTAATTGAAGCAGCTATACGTGTAGGAATTATTCTCCAACATGAGCTTAGTGGAACACTGTTATATTCTAGCCCTCATAACCACTGAGGGGGTTGAGGGTTGAACAAAGGCAAAGGTTGCATTGCACGAAGGTTGGAACATAACAACCCCTAGGTGAAACTTACCATCATCGCTGTCTTCCTCCTCATTATTATCCTCTTTATCATCCTCCTTCTCGCTCGTAATATCTTCTCCCTCCACCTCCTCCTATAATAATAGTAATAATGTCAATGTCATTGATTCAATGATTTTGGCCACACGGCCAACTCAACATATTCTCGACGCAAATAATGTCTAACTATTTTCCTTTTCCCTCTATAGTACCTCTTCTTCCCAATCATCTGCACTATCGTAATCATAGTCAAATACAGTCTTATCCAGGGCAAAGGGTCGACGAGGTCCAATGATAGATGAGGTCTTTCTCCAGCTACCCGTGTAGGCGGGTCTGTAGTTGTCATGGTAACTTAGGATCTTTCGTTTTACCTTTACCTGGGGTGTATTTGGGTTAAAATTGGTATCGGCATTCAGAATAGAGGGCCAGGAGAGAGGTTTCTGAGAGAGGAAACTCGTTGGAATACTACAACACCACACAATTGACCTACCAGTTTGGGAGAAAGAGAGATCACTTCCAGGTCATCAGCTAGGTCATCTGTAGCTACTCTCTCCTTACCCTTCATCTCCCCAATCACCCTTTTTATATGGGATACATTGTCTGTCCAACTCAGGGCAGCAGGCAGGATGTCCTCAGTGGTACAGGGTGTTCGAGAGATAGGGGCCACAACCATGTTGGGAGTAATTACAAAATCACGAAACTTCTTTTCCAGGGTCTCTTCCTGTAGGGGGTGAGAAGGGAGGTTAACATTGTTGTGAATAATAACAGGACTAAAAACAGGAATAATTACATGATATGTACAACTAGAAAATCGGTTGATAAACTCAATGGAAGTGAAATGACATTGCTTACCTTGCTCACAGGTACCACAGGTTTCGCTTTGACTTTGAAGAAGTTTTTGAACTTTTCCTGCTCTTTCAGCTTTTTCTGTTCCCTCTTTTTCGCTTCTTCCTCACGCTGTCTCTTCTCTTCGTCTATCTCACTGTGGGGGAACTATTGTTATACCCGGATATGCACGCATAAGGCTTCAATCTAGGTGTGAGCTAGGAAGAGTGATATGAACTGGAGCGGAGTTTGTGTGTGTGTTAAAAAATGATGCTGTGTTTCGCGCCAAGATTCCCCAGTCGCGCGCCAACTACTCAGTAAATCTCATATCGCGCGTAACGTACTGTTGTTTTTTCTCCTTCTCTTCCTCCCTCTGTCTCCGTTCCTCGTCCTTCTGTCGCTTCTCCTCTTCTTTCTTCAATCGAGCATCTTCTTTTGCTTTCTCTCTCGCAGCTCTCTCCGCCTCTTTTTTCTCCAGTTCAGCCTTCCTAACTTCTTCCCGGGCCTCTTTCTCCTTTTCCCGCTGCAGTCGTTTCTTCTCTTTTTCCTCCGCCAGTTCCCGTTTCTTCTTTTCCCGCTCTTCTTGGATCTTCTTCTGTTTCGCAGAGAGTGGCCTCGGAGCCTGGGAGAGAAGAAATGAATATCAAAGAATTCAAAATAAAACAAGTTTTATCTGGCTTTGCGTAATAGCAAAGGGGGGTTTCCTGGGCAAGATGCAATATTAGACTTGATCTAACGAACCCTCACAGAGCGCAGCATGAGCCTCATAATATTAGACGAACCTTTTTAGAGCTAACAGGAGTGGTGTTTCCTACGGTAGTTGGGGAGCCGCCATCACCCCCAACTGGGGTATTACTATCCATAGGGGAACACTGTTTAGGAGTCTTGGGTGTTGTAGGGGGTAGCTGTTTTGGAGTACTTTTTGGCGTCACTCCTTCCTCCCGTGCGGGTATTTTCGGGGTAGCAGGCTTTTTAGAAGTGACAGATTTAGGGGTAACGGGTTCTTTTGCCTTAGCAACTGTAGGTGTAACGGGTTCTTTTGCCTTAGCAACTTTAGGGGTAACAGGTTCTTTCGTCTTAGAAACGGACTCCTTCGCCTTAGTAACTGCAGTAGGGGTCACGGGTTCTACTTCTTTGTCCTCTTCCTGTATCTTATTAAGTTCCTGAACGACCGGTTTGCGACGGATGAACATTTCAAGAGAAGCCCTCTTTTTAGGGGTGCCCTCTTCAACGACATCCATAACTTCCATGTCATCTGAACAAGTGTTCTTCCTCTTAACTCCTCTCTGTTGCTCCTCTTTATCTTTCTCCTCCGAACTTCTTATCTGATCTTCTGAACTTCTTATCTTCTCCTCTGAAGTCTGTTCTCCTAATCGTTCCTCCCCTCCCTTCAAATCACTCTTCACTACTGATCGCTGCTCCTTCACCTCACCCGGGTCCTTGTTTTCTTTCGGAGAGGAGGATGCAGAGGTTGGTAGTTTGGGTTTGCTTGGTTTTGCTTTAACAAGATCGAACAACTTTAGCTGTTTCTTTTTCTCGCCGTTCACTGTTACCAGGGGAGACCGCTCTGAAACAGATAAGATATCAGATCAGTTTAGTATTAAAGTACACAATTAACAAAACAAAACAAAACGGCAATCTCTAATTAAAAAGGAGTGTCCAGTTAATTTTATACAATTTACCTAGTTGTTTAGGTTTCTTGGCCTTTGGTTCCTCATTATCAGATTCCACGTCTATCACAACTCTTTCACCTGACATACTACCTACTTGGATACAGACTAAAATAACAGTGATGCTACGGCCTTGGGGTGGGGGGGGCCCTGTTATGAGTATAAAGAAACAACAATGTTCTTAAAATTCTATAAATTAAATCATTATGAAAGTAAATAATATATTGAAATAACCGCTCATTTCACAACTCAAACATCAAGAGCCATTTTGACAAGAGGATCCTTTGCACTCACAAAAGCCGCAACCAATGCACCCATTTGGAGCTTCTCAAGATTCCCCAGTCGCGCGCCAACTACTCAGTAAATCTCATATCGCGCGTAACGTACTGTTGTTTTTTCTCCTTCTCTTCCTCCCTCTGTCTCCGTTCCTCGTCCTTCTGTCGCTTCTCCTCTTCTTTCTTCAATCGAGCATCTTCTTTTGCTTTCTCTCTCGCAGCTCTCTCCGCCTCTTTTTTCTCCAGTTCAGCCTTCCTAACTTCTTCCCGGGCCTCTTTCTCCTTTTCCCGCTGCAGTCGTTTCTTCTCTTTTTCCTCCGCCAGTTCCCGTTTCTTCTTTTCCCGCTCTTCTTGGATCTTCTTCTGTTTCGCAGAGAGTGGCCTCGGAGCCTGGGAGAGAAGAAATGAATATCAAAGAATTCAAAATAAAACAAGTTTTATCTGGCTTTGCGTAATAGCAAAGGGGGGTTTCCTGGGCAAGATGCAATATTAGACTTGATCTAACGAACCCTCACAGAGCGCAGCATGAGCCTCATAATATTAGACGAACCTTTTTAGAGCTAACAGGAGTGGTGTTTCCTACGGTAGTTGGGGAGCCGCCATCACCCCCAACTGGGGTATTACTATCCATAGGGGAACACTGTTTAGGAGTCTTGGGTGTTGTAGGGGGTAGCTGTTTTGGAGTACTTTTTGGCGTCACTCCTTCCTCCCGTGCGGGTATTTTCGGGGTAGCAGGCTTTTTAGAAGTGACAGATTTAGGGGTAACGGGTTCTTTTGCCTTAGCAACTTTAGGGGTAACAGGTTCTTTCGTCTTAGAAACGGACTCCTTCGCCTTAGTAACTGCAGTAGGGGTCACGGGTTCTACTTCTTTGTCCTCTTCCTGTATCTTATTAAGTTCCTGAACGACCGGTTTGCGACGGATGAACATTTCAAGAGAAGCCCTCTTTTTAGGGGTGCCCTCTTCAACGACATCCATAACTTCCATGTCATCTGAACAAGTGTTCTTCCTCTTAACTCCTCTCTGTTGCTCCTCTTTATCTTTCTCCTCCGAACTTCTTATCTGATCTTCTGAACTTCTTATCTTCTCCTCTGAAGTCTGTTCTCCTAATCGTTCCTCCCCTCCCTTCAAATCACTCTTCACTACTGATCGCTGCTCCTTCACCTCACCCGGGTCCTTGTTTTCTTTCGGAGAGGAGGATGCAGAGGTTGGTAGTTTGGGTTTGCTTGGTTTTGCTTTAACAAGATCGAACAACTTTAGCTGTTTCTTTTTCTCGCCGTTCACTGTTACCAGGGGAGACCGCTCTGAAACAGATAAGATATCAGATCAGTTTAGTATTAAAGTACACAATTAACAAAACAAAACAAAACGGCAATCTCTAATTAAAAAGGAGTGTCCAGTTAATTTTATACAATTTACCTAGTTGCTTGGGTTTCTTGGCCTTTGGTTCCTCATTATCAGATTCCACCTCTATCACAACTCTTTCACCCGACATGCTGATACCTACTGGGATACACATTAACATAACCGTGATGTTACCACGGGCGGGGGGGGGGTGGAGAAAATTTAAATTTCAAACGACAAAGTTCTTAAAATTCTATAAATTAAATCATTATGAAAGTAAATAATATATTGAAATAACCGCTCATTTCACAACTCAAACATCAAGAGCCATTTTGACAAGAGGATCCTTTGCACTCACAAAAGCCGCAACCAATGCACCCATTTGGAGCTTCTCAGAACTCCCAAACGCTAATCTATACTCAATGTCAGCCAACTTTGTCAAGATCTGAATTTTAGTCTTACTCGGAAACTCGATCCGCTGCACAAACATGTGAATTTCAGTTAGCATGTCCTGCAGAGCGAGACCCTTAACTTGTTTTAGTTGGGCGATCTTCGAGTAGGCTGAGTTGAAATCCTCTTGCATCATGTATTGTATGATGTTCCTGATATCAGACTTTAGGGGGTGACCTGTACAGGTGTACACGTTCTCTTCAGAGATAGTATCAAATGCCATGGAAGTGCTCTGCATAATGTTTAGTGCTCGTCTCATATCACCACCACTCAGCTGAGTGATTGCCTGCATCCCATCTTCAGTTACATCCAGCTTCTCTTCTTTGATAACGTGGTCCAACCTCGGTTTAATGAGATCCATGTTGAGCGGTGCAAACCGGAATTTGGTACATCTGCTCTGTAGGGCCGGTATGATCTTGTTCAGGTAGTTACAAATCAGACAGAACCGAGTATTTTCCGTGAACTTTTCAATAATTCTCCTCAGAGCATTTTGGGCATCTTTCGTCATAGCATCCGCCTCGTCCAAGATGACTAGTTTGAATCCCGAGCTAAAGATTGATCGTGTACTGGCGAAGGAGAGAACTGATTCTCGGACCATACCGATACCACGATCATCGGAGGCGTTCAGCTCCAGCACCTGGGAACTAAACTGACCGGGGGTAAAGAGTTGTTTAGCAACAGCCAGGATAGTGCTAGTCTTGCCTACTCCAGGGGGACCGTAAAACATAAGGTGGGGTAACCGGTCCTCTTTAATGAACCTCTGGATAGTCGTGACCTGTGTATGGATATAGGTGTTAGGTAACCCGTAGATATACCCGGGAAATTTATCATTAAATTGCTTTTTCACAATGCAATATCTCTAAAACTATAGATAGTGACAGATACATTGCTGGTTGAAAAGGAAAACTTACTATTTCTTTCTGGGAGATCAGATCATCTAGAGTCTGTGGCCGGTACTTTTCCACCCATGGAAGATTTGTCACGCCGACTGACATGACTAAAATAATTGCATTATGAGCGGCATAGAACAGTTTTCCTGGCCAAGTAAAAAATTACACTTGGAATGTGAGCCCCAAATAGACTCGCACATAATATTACTGCTAAACTCTAAAGGGTTTGAAAGGTGACCCGCAAATAAGAGTAAATTAGTGTGCATAAAATTTTGACTGCTGGGGGAGGTTGTTTTAGCATGTAGAGAATAACCCATGTTCGGAACTTCTCCGCCCAACCTTCCTGTAACTCTAAACACAACCTATCTAAAGACTGAGCAGCTCAGGTCCCGGAATCGTCCGACGGGCGACCTCTAAGTTCTAACGCCGAAAAATGCCCGCCGTTTCAAAGTCTTCTTGAAGTACCGGCATTCAACGAATAATGGGACAAAATTATACTGTATTACGTGTCACCAGTTCCGTTGGGGTCACCGAGAAATAAGAAATCTGGCCTTTGAGAGCGAAAAAATTGATTTTGACGAAAAAATGTCAAGACCACCAAATTTGTTGATTTAAAAGCGCGACTTTTCGTTGGCGAACGCTGCTAGCCCCCCTGTTCTGCGTCACGCGCACAGGGATAAGGCAGCGCTTTTCAAGACTTTTCGATGCTCGGCTTTTATTATTTAAATGTCTCATTTTCTGCCTCGTTTTGAGCATTTTGTTTCGCGCGTTACATTTTTAACTTGCTTTAGCGGCGGAGTAGGCAAACCAAAAACGACAGAACATAAAAAATTTAAAAACTTCCTTTTTAAAGTTACAAAAAACTTCCTTTTAAAGTCACAGCTTGACATGCGCTGCAGATCCCTAGCGCGCGCGTTTTCAACTCCTCCTAAGAAGGGCGTGTAGCATACGCCAAAGTCACAGCGCAGGTGTTCACTGATCACTCGAGCCAGACTGCAGACATCTACGTCTTTGAGAAACCTGCAGAGTTGTTGTAGAGCATGTTCAATACCCTTGACGTACCGAATGTTCATATTGACATATGAAAAGTTCAGAATTTTTCCGAAAGCATCTTTTAGTTTCCGAAAGCCGTAAACTTGTAAACTTGTATTATAACGTTGTTTAATTCCATTGTACATATTTCTGACAGCATATAAAATACAAATGATATGATGTTACGTACGAACACAAAGCGCTTCTTGCGGCACATTTCCCGAACAGCTAACCAGTTTCAGAGGACACTGTCCAGTGGCTTTTTAGACAAAGCTGAAGGGTAAGTGACTAGTTGACGAGCAAAATCAAACCAGTTCTTGACTTAATCTATTATAATCAACTTTTCTTATTTTCCAGTTGTCAGACAAAGCATGCCCAGGAGAAAGCCAGCGTTTTGATCATAGGCGGAGGATGTATAGGGACCAGTTTGGCCTATCACTTGGCAAAATACGGGATGGAGGATGTCGTTCTATTGGAGAAAACAGAGCTAACAGCGGGGTCTACATGGCACGCAGCCGGACTCACCACTTACTATCACCCTGGCATCAACATGAGGAAACTACACTACGATTCAATTCAGTTGTTTAGGCAAATTGAGCGGGAAACGGGGCAGGAGATCGGATTTCACGACACTGGTTCAATTAGACTGGGACACACCAAGGAACACATGAATGAATTCAAGTTAGTGCTGCCAGCAAGATTGCAAGAATAGAACTATTCCCCTGATCATAATTATATTTACTAGTCAATGTAATTCGGCCTTCGGCCGAAAAGGGCCGAGCCCGTCGCTCATTCTCTCTGTCTCTCTTTCTCTCTCTGTCTTCGCCAATTTTATACTCTATTACTATATGGGGATCTCATCACGCACAGTGGTCTACTGGGTGAAATGTGGGATCTGACCCTCAGTGGGGTGATCTGAATATGGGTGGGGGGATCTGATCCTCAGTGGGGTGATCTAATCGTGCATGTTGGGTGATGTGATCTGATCTTGATGACGACGATTTAGGGACCACCAAACATGCATGGGGGGATCAAGTTTCACCCCTTTTCGCATTATATAGTAAGATTCACGCCAATATTGACAACCATATTCTTATTCGACCTGTTTCTTATGAAATCTGTTTCCCAAGGTACATGATGACAAGGCACAATTGGCAGGATGCCGACCAACATTTGGTTGATCCAGACACGATTGCAGAGATGTTCCCCCTCCTGAACATGGAGGGAATCTATGGGGGACTCTACACACCCGGAGATGGACACACCGACCCGTACAGCCTGACCATGGTATGGTGAACTAGAAATAGTGAGACTAATAGTTTAGGCGTTCATCCGTTGCAACTTTCGATATGAGAAATTGAGTTCGAAACTCGGAGATTTTTTGTAGGGACCATTGTATTTTGAAACTATATTCTTTTGTCACTGATATATTTCCCGGTAGGCATACGCAAAAGGAGCGCGTTTGTATGGTGCCAAACTGCTGCAAGACACACCTGTGGTTTCTACAAAGCAGCTCCCCGATGGAAAATGGCAGGTATAGTTACACGTACCAAGGAAGAGAAAGAGAGGTAGAAAGATCAAAGAGAGAAAGAGCGGGAGGGTGAGAGAGCTGTCTCGAGAGGAAGAAAGAGAGAAAGAGAGCGATCTAGTCAAACCTGTTTTGTCTGCCAGCTGTGTGTGTATAATTGAACTAGAAACCTCACACACTCACATACTTCCAATGTGCCATTGTGCCCTGATATGGACCACGTGGTGTTGAGAGCACGTGATATGAAACTTTAGCCTCTCTAGATCTCTCTTCTCAGGTTGACACCCCTCTCTTCTCAGGTTGACACCCCTCTCTTCTCAGGTTGATACCCCCTCTCTTCTCAGGTTGATACCCCCTCTCTTCCCAGGTTGATACCCCCTCTCTTCCCAGGTTGATACCCCCTCTCTTCTCAGGTTGATACCCCCTCTCTTCTCAGGTTGATACCCCCTCTCTTCTCAGGTTGATACCCCCTCTCTTCTCAGGTTGATACCCCCTCTCTTCTCAGGTTGATACCCCCTCTCTTCTCAGGTTGATACCCCCTCTCTTCTCAGGTTGATACCCCCTCTCTTCTCAGGTTGATACCCCCTCTCTTCTCAGGTTGATACCCCCTCTCTTCTCAGGTTGATACCCCCTCTCTTCTCAGGTTGATACCCCCTCTCTTCTCAGGTTGATACCCCCTCTCTTCTCAGGTTGATACCCCCTCTCTTCTTAGCTTGATACCCCCCTCTTCTCAGGTTGATACCCCCTCGGGAGCTATTGTTGCTGATCAGGTGGTAAATGCGGCTGGGTTCCACGCTCGGCAAGTTGGCCAACTTTCTGGATTGGACCTCCCACTTGTACCCGTACACCACCAGTAAGTGTACCATGAATTCCACTAGGTTGTGCAATGTGCGTCATACTTTCACGTGAAAGAGAGATACACTGTACTCAATAGTGAAATATAGGGAGACACCGCGGTACTCAAGGCTCAATAGTAAGAGTAACAAAAGTTTGCCAAAACATCGATTACTGCAGATTGTAGCATCCTACATTGTCAGATAGGCACGTCAATAAGAGCACATATCACATCAAAACTTGTCAGGTACATGGTAACGGCCAGCATTCCCTTCCTGGAGGATTGGAAGAAGAACCATAATAGGGAGGTTCCTGCAATTCGGGATCTCAGGGGTTCCTACTATGTGAGACAGGAAAGGACAGGTATATCTTGAGATTTATTGAGTTGCCAAACTCACTCTTTATTCGTAACTCACTCTTTATTCGTATGTTAATGGCAAATCATTATAGAAATTCAGCAATTTGACAAGTTCACTACCCCCCCCCCTCAATTACAGGCCTGTTAATTGGCCCATACGAGGCTCAAGAGAAAATGGTGATCCAAGATGACTGGTATGATGCTGGACCTCCCAAAGGCTTTGGGAAAGAGCTGTTTGAACATGATTTGGATCGACTGGACAAATGTATTGAACATGTTATTGATTTGCTTCCTGTGGTAGCTGAAACTGATATTCAGGTTGGTCTTTCTCTGTGTCCTATCTTTGGCGTGCAGTAATCGAACCTCCTTCTGAGAAAGACTGAGAATACAGTAACTTGTGTTACCTATTGGTTAACCGCAGCATCTTTTAATTCTAACATCATATCTTCCTCCTGAGTAGAGTGTTGTGGCAGGTCCCATTACCTACTCTCCTGACATTCTGCCCCTAATTGGACCCACCCACCGCCTTACTAACTACTGGCTTGCAGTCGGATTTGGATATGGTATTGCTCACTCTGGAGGAGTCGGAAAATTCTTAGCCAGGTAAAATTAAAAACACAAAATTAAAATCTCACTACCCACTATAAGTATAACCCTCTTCTAGTCCTCTGTTCGTACTGTATCCGTTATCCGCGATTGAAACGGGACGAACCGTTTGATCTCCATTCTGCCAATCAGAGTTACCCCAGATCGACAGTTTAATCTTCCCTTCTGGCTTCTGTATTCTCTCCCAAATTATCCCAAATTCAACCCCCACTCTCTAGTCTACAACTCCCTTCCAACTCCCTTCCAACTCCCTCCCTGGCTCCCTCTAAAACTTTTTCTTGAAAACTCCCTCCCTCTAAAACACCCACTTCCTCTACAGATGGATGATGCGAGGAGAATCTGATTACGATCTGATAGAATGTGATGCAGACCGGTATTCCGACTGGACGGACAAGAAGTTCCTCCTGGAAAAGGCTAGGGAGAGTTACGGAATGAACACGACACCTGCCTTCCCAGGGGAGGAAAGATGGGCAGCTCGACCTACAAAACGAGTTAGCGGGATATACGAGGATACCAAGGAAAGGGGTGCTGGTGAGTAGTATATTGGGGTGGTAACTATCGCGTCATTTCTGATTTCTCTAAATGTGATACAGGCCACAGGGCTGCAGCCTGCTGGAATAAAATGTGGTCGGACAATGAAGCCACTTTCAGTCAAGTCAAATTAGCCAATAAACCCCCTTTGTAAAACCAACAATTGTTTTCCACAGCATTTGGATTCCACGCCGGTTGGGAACAGCCCCATTGGTTTGCACTGAATGGAGAGAGAAGGGACACTCCGGTCTGTTATGGAAGAAAGCATTGGCATGACATAGTGGGGCGAGAGGTAGAAACCATCCTTAACGGAGTGGGAGTTGTGGATCTGAGTCCGTTTGGAAAGTTTGAGTTAGAGGGACCCGGTGCCACTAAATTCCTGTCCTCGATGGTAGCCAACACGCTCCCTAAGGTGAGAACTACGATAAATAAAATGCAGTTCATAGTGCGGTTTTTAATGCAAATATTATCGAAGATACTCATGATCTTAGTGTGTTCCCCTCACCCCTTAGTCCCCTCACCCCATCATCACCAAACTCACATAGTTTCACACACCCTTACTCAATATCCTCACACAGGCTGGCCGGGTGAACATATCCCACATGCTGACTCCTAAAGGAAAGGTCATGGCTGAGTTAACTATCAGCCGACTTGGAAAGGACCGGTATTATCTGGTAACTGGTTCCGGCAGCGAGCTACACGACCTCAGGTTAGTTGTTGTTGTGATACTGCAGAAGTTCGGTATTTCTGTATGTCTTGCTTTTACTAGTTCTCTTCTCTCTTATTTCTAATTCTACTATCTTATTTTTCTCTCTTATTTTTACTCTCTTTGCTGCAAAGCTTGCATTTCTAAACCTGTTTTGTAACCTGTTATACTAACCCGTCTCTCAATATGATAGCGGCGTGTTAATGTCTCTTTCTCATGCAATACGAAAGTCGAAACCTGTTTGAAATAACACAACTGGCCTGGCAATTTTTGGACTGTCGACAGAGAGTTTAAACATAACCACATCTGCTAAGACACAACTCCCCCTTCCTAGGTGGCTGAAACAGCACGTCCCAGCCGATGCTAAGTTCACTCTTACCAACGTCACTGAAGATATGGGGGTGTTGGGAGTGGCTGGAAAATATTCCCGAGATGTTATGCAAAAGTTGACTGGGGAGGATATGAGCCATGAAGGGTTCCCCTTTTTGGAGTGTAGGGAGATGGAGATGGCGGGTGTGCCGGTTCAGGCTACACGTATCTCGTATACAGGTTGGTTTACTGATCTCTAGATCAGTTCAATGTGCTTTACTCATCACGAAAAGTCACGAATTGCTAGCATCAGCTGCGTGTCAAGCATCAATCGCGTGACTTTCATTTTAATATGATGCTACATATTTAGTGACAGGATATGTAGGCTATATCACATAATTTGCTAACAGGTGAACTAGGCTGGGAAATTCACCATGATGCAAAGCACACTGCACAACTATACCGACGAATTCTTGAAGCTGGCTCTCTCTACGATATTAAGGACGTTGGTACATATGCAGTCAACTCTCTCCGTCTCGAGAAAGGCTTCAGGGGCTGGGGAGCCGAGGTAATTTTGGCTGGAGTCCAGTTCTTCTCTCACAATCTTGTAAACCTAGTGGTCAAACCTACCTGACGACTCTCACAAACCGGTTTCAATTGAGAAAGATAGGAACGCGCGAGTGATCCACAACCGCGCATTGATGCAAGTGTGAATTGTCAGTGTTTGTTTGTTGTGAACGCGCGGCGAAAGACAACCATGTGAGGGCTATTTAGCGCGCTGACAAGGGTCCATCCAAACAATGTTCTGACAAGCTCCCTCCAAATGATCTGACAAGGAACCTCAAAATGTTCTGACAAGCGCCTGAGAAACCCCTCTCATTTGCAGATGAATCTGGATAAGAATCCCTATGAGGCTGGCCTTGATCCCTTCATAAAGCCTAACAAGAAGACAGCGTTCATTGGTCAGGATGCAGTAAGGGAGATGAAGGGAAAAGAGCAGAAAGTGAATCTTGTAATGTTGAATTTCTATACACAAAATGTTGATCCCTATGGGAATGAGACGATTTGGTATGGCAACAAGGTAAGTAACACCCTGTCGAAAGCAAATTTGCTGGCTATATGACATGAGTTGTGTATGGGTTTGGCTTGGGACACAATTAACCGCAGAATCTCAGTCTTGGCCACATTTCCCCAACTATATTGTGCAGGTGGTAGGCAACACGACATCTGGAGGATACAGTTACCAGAAGAATTGCAGTATGTGCTTTGCTTATGTACCCCCTGAGCTAGCAACTCTGGGCAGTACTGTGTATGTGGAACTAATGGGCCGAAGGTAAAACACAGACGAAAATGTCTCTAAAATTCTGCCCAGCCCATTATTATATTATTTGGCCTAGAACACATAATACCATGAATTCCCACTAACTACATTCCCCCTGTGTGCAGACAAGTTAACCCCAGCTAACAACTCTATCTATCTGTCCAGGTACGAGGCGACAGTAGTTGAAGACCCTATGTACGAGACAGAAGCTACACGAACACGAAATGCCCTCAAAGCTGCTGCCACTCAGTGATATTTCTGGGATCAGAGACAATTATAGACTCATTATGTGCGGGTTCATTAGGCCAGGAGCAGATATGATATATATATATCTGCCCTTGTCTAACAAACTCAGACCTCATTCTCACTACGAGAAGACTTTGTATTCTAGGCCGGGGTGCGATCTACAAACACTTGTGTAGAACTTTAAACCAAACAAACCAGTGTATGATTTTTTTAAACCAAACCAAAAACCAATTATGTATGTATTTTGAGGGGGAAAAGAGAAGTGCATGATGTAATTTTTGATTAACCAATGTTACAGCTTCTATATTTTGACATTTAAACAAAAAACATATTAGTCGTATGTACACACGATTTTCTTCCAAAAATGATTCCCAGAAAATCACCGCCCATTTGGTATTTTCGATGACTCAGTTCTCCCTACTACCCGAATATCAAGTGTTCTACACACGTACAAAATCAAATCACACAAAACAGTGTCACATATCCATGAAATAAACTAAAAAAGGGTGGTGGAAAATATTCGTCCCTGCAGCAGGTGTCTTGGCTTTAACTCAATTGAACTGAAAACAGAGGTGTTAGGAAGGTCTCAGTAGTTATTAGGGGTTAAAATACCCAGAAAAGAATGCTTTTATGTTCAAACGACACGTATATTGTGCTAATAATGCTATTGCTATGATTCAATTCCCTCTCACACATTCATTCTCACACACACAACAGATCAGGCTTCCTCAGGATCTAGAGTCCAATCGACAGCGGGGGTAAACTAAAATAGCACACTTTAGCATTCACTGGGGTTAGTATTAGAGAAACTGAAATTATTCTACAGATATTTTGATGTGTTTCACAGTTTATACACAGGACTATTCAAAATATGTATTAGAATCGTTACCATTTTGAGGTATTCAACAGCACAGACTCGACCACGTCCGTTCAGGCACAACTTCATCTCACTGATCTCCTTATCAATCTCAGTCATGAACTGAAACAAGAGTAAATAAGTTAACTCAGCAACTGAAACAGTAACTAAACAGTAACTTAACTAAAACAGTAACTAAAACAGTAACTGAAACTTAATTCTGAAACCGATCACCAAAATAAAACCTGTCAGAATCTGAGGGTTACACACGCGCGGCATCAGATCAGCGACTCGCGCGAAGAACAGTTGGGTTTGGATGGATGCGTGACACGGCGCCGTACGTGCAGCAACACGGAACAAAATACAATGTGCACCAATCGCCACACATTCCAAACACAGGGGAGACCGGAGATGGAGTTGGTATCGAAGACACCTCACACGCTGACCCGCTTGCCCTATTTTTATAACGCGCTCAAAACGTCACACTAAGGACTGAAAAGTTGTAGTCTACACTATTAGTTCTAGCCTAGGGGTTTTGAGCCGCGCCCAAGGTCAACTTATTTCAAAAGGCATTAGACTCTGAAATTTTCTTAAAAAAAGGGCATTTTTTTCTTGCTTGTTAAAAGTGTTGGCAATGATACTAGATAGTACACGAAAGACATAAGTTAACAGTTTATTCGTTTATTTGGGCATCTGTTTAAATAATGCCTGATAATGCCATCATGGGACTCTGTTGAAATTTGTCAATTTTGCATGAATTTAGTGCTTGGAATGACTTTATAGAGCCCCAGGGAACCTTTCCCTATCATAATAAGTAATTTTGAATCAAAATCTGTCAAATTTTGAAGAAAAATTTTTTAAATTTTTGAATTTTTTTAATTAAATTAGTTATAAAATAGGTTAATTGTTCTAATTTTTGACGCATAAACTCTCCCTATTTTATTCTATGTGACCCTTATAATGATTGTCTATCTCGTCGAAGCTAAAAAACGGTTTTAAGTGATAAACTAAGGAGGGCATTATTTA
>AVPN01001767.1:0-18647 GCA_000695325.1 Pleurobrachia bachei | reverse complement strand
GCAGTCGCCGTCTTGGTTCTCTGGTAGGTCTTCCCGTTGTAGTTGACTCCCTTGCACTTTTTATCAGTGGCACAGCTGCCCAGAGCATCCGATAGGGTGCTTGTTTTCTCTCCGTAGCTACCCTTGAACTTGTAGGGAGCCTTACCCGACCACACCAAATCTGTGGAGGGGGATGTGAATGAGTGTTATAGCTTCCCTCCGTATCTGATATTTTATATCAACAATCACGCACATATTATATCAAAGGGGGGGGGACGTGTATTTTAAAACTCTTACCGGAATGAATGACGGTAAAGCGAAGTTTAGCGTATCCTCCTCTGATGTATGCCCTGGCACCTTTAGTCTTCTTCAGGTTGGGTCCCGTGTTAACCTTGAACTTGCCGTTCTTGTACCTGAGGTGGAGTATTATAGGTATAATACAAGAATTAGTACTGCAGTCTGCACAGGTAAGGGGAAGGAACAATCAGAGATTATTTAAACTACATTGCCATAGCAACAGATATGTTACCTGGTAACGCCGACACAATCTGAAATGCCAGTGCATGCCTTAACGGCCTTCTTGAAGGTCTTGTAGGATTTCTTGCCGGGATTGGATAGTGCGTAACCCTTTTTAGGAGTCCAATAATAGCTGTAGTGACTCAACATTTTACCTGCAAGAGGGGGGGGGTGTTTCATTTCAACCTATAGAATTCTCACAGAGCCTGCTCGTTTTATGGAACTATTCAATAAAATGACGTTGTGAGCCACAACATTGTCAACATTATTTCTCGCTGTGCGTGATAGATATTGTCCAGATTATAGTGGCACACTAGTACACGTTATAGGGCAACACTTCAGACCCTTGTTCACTATCTCTCACCTCCTTGGATCCAGGTCTTGTACCCGGAAGCAGTCACCGTGGTAGTGGTAGATCCCAGTCGATACTTATTAGCCCCCACCCTGGTCACACCCTTACAAGCTGACTTGCCCAGGCAGACCTTCATGGCATTCTTCTTGCTCGTGTACACCTTTTTACCATACCATGCCTTTAGCTTCTTGTTCTTCAGAACTGTCCACTGGGTGCCCCCGAAGGTGTAGGAGACACCCTCCTTGACGTAGCAGGAGTGTTTAGGTCCCGGTTGGGGGGTGCCCCCCGAGTTTAGGATGTATTTCTTACCATTGTAGGTCACTCCGTTGCACTTTGCGTTCGCTGTATTGAGAGAGTGGGGGGGGGTGAAAAAGTGAAACAGATGGGGCAATTCCTTCAAGAGCTAAAAACCTAGAGAGCCAGTCTCCCAACGAAGGGGTGGGGGTGAAAAAGTGAAGCAACTAGGGTAACTACATAAAGAGCTACAAACTGAGTGAACCAACAATGTATACCTGCACAAGCAGCGAGAGCCTTATCCTTGTTAGAATACTTCTTCTTCCCGATCTGTCCATCCAACTTGAATGGATACTGGAAGGCCCACGTGTACCCTCCACTGCTGATCTTCATCGTGGTGGCCTTTGTCGTGGGACCTCCCCTCAGGTAGACAGTGTGTTCAGTTTTCTCTGTGATCTTGACATCCTTGTAAAGATAGTACTTCTTAGTGCCCTCCTTCACCACACCCTGACATGTCTTCTTGGACAAACAGGCAGTCAGAGCAGACTCCAGATCGGTGTATTTCTTGGATGATAGACGTTTAGTCAGGGTGTGTCCAGTTTTCTTGGACCAGTACGTCTCTGTGTGGAATTATGGTAGGGTTAGAGGTACGAAGTATTGGGGAACGGGGGGGGGGTGAAACATGGATTTGTTTGCACTAACTAGTAAGATGATAGGAAGAGTAAGGATGCTTGGGATCTTAAGATCATAACCATTGTTATGATAACTACTTACGTTGAGCGACGTGAACCTCATCTCCCTGTATAAAGACACTCCTTCCCTTGGCCTTCACCAGCTTGCTGCCCTTGCCCAACAGGTATTTCTTGCTGTTAACCCTCGTCACGCCCGTACAGGTGTTGCTATCTTTGCACACCTTCATAGCGGCACTGTCACTCTTATAGACCTTCTTGCCGTAGCGCTTCTTAAACCGGACCCCCTTCACCTTGGGCCAGATATATCCTCCATACTTCACGTAGGAGCCAAGTTTAGTGTAGGATATCTGACCTATCTTTTTAGTCTTCTTACTCTAAACAAGGGGCGGGAAGTTAGATTTGGACGGCTGTACTAGCGAATAAATATGAGATACGAGTATAATTACTGCATACTATCATGGCGGAGCTTTTTCACGAATTCTACTTACAGAACTGTTGAGAATGAAAGTATTTCGCTTGGTTCTTGTGAATCCCTTACACTTCTTGTTCCTTGCACAGACTCCTGCTGCAGCCACTGCAGTTGTATAGGTCTTGGTTCCGAGTTTCCCAGTGAGAGAATAAGGTGCTTTCACCCTCCAGGCCCTACCAGCGAACACCATATACCCGGTATGAGTCACAGAGTCACCCTTAAGGTAAGATTTGGCATTCTTATCCGCGGTGATTCCAGACCCCTTCATAATATAGAACTTGCCCTTGGTCTTGGTAACGCCCGTACACACGGATGACTTCTTCACGCACGCTGCCATCGCCTTCTTCTTGGAGCTGTAACCCTTCTTGGAGAGCTTGGCATCAATCTTATAGTTCTCCTTGGGAACCCAGTAGTAGTCGTAGTACTGGGAGACAGCTGGACCCTGGACCCATGACAGAGCCCCCTTCTTAGCCACCGGGGTGGCTGTTGAGCGGAGCCGGAAGTTTCCAGCCTTAAACTTGGTTACCCCCTTACACCCGTCATCGGCAGAGCACGCCTTTAGAGCAGCCTCTACAGTGGTGTAGCGCTTCTTGCTGAACGATCCCTTGAGCTTCTTGCCTGGTTTCCTGGTCCACAGGTATCCCACCATCATCTCAGTCTTCCCTCCATCCAGGTAGACCATGTGAGTGGGGTGGGGTAGGGGTGTGGAGCCGGAGTGGAGGTAGTACACACCCTTTTTAGCCCTCACAACTCCATTACACTTGGAGTTAGTGCCACATTTCGCCAGGGCCACATTCCTCTTCTTAAATGCCTTCTTTCCAATCCTCCCGTCCAGGGTAAATGGTTTCTGCATGGTCCAAGTGTAGCCAGTGATACTAAGGGACACCTTGGTCACCGCTACAACATCTCCACCAGACAGGTACACCTGTCGTCCCTTCTCCGGGACAAGCAGAGTGGTAGAGGCGTGGTAATACTCCTTTGATCCCCGTTTCTCAACTCCCATACAGGCGCTGGTCTTAGCACATGCGGCCAGGGCCCCTGCCTTGTTGGTATACTTCTTGGACTTTATGGACGAGAACTTGTAGTTCCACAGATGGGTCCAGTTCTTTTTGCTGTGTTGGAAGACAGAGTTACCCCGGGCATATGCAACCGCTCCCTTCCGGGCTTTCGTCTTGTAAACCTTGGATAACTTGTAGACTCCTGCCTTGAACTGAAACGAGAGAGTGTTAATTGCTACTCTGCAATAGAGACTAATTGTTACTCTGCAGAGCTACTAATAAAATATCTAGATAATGTAGCAGCTTCATCACTTTCAATTGTTTTATACCTGGGTAACGCCCTTGCACTTCTTGTTTGCGTTGCATGCTGTAATGGCCGCAGCATCAGTCTTGTAACTCTTCTTGAAGTGTTTAGTAAAGGCCCGTCCCTTCCTCACGGAGTACAACACTCCACTCTTATCAACAGCATGGCCGAACTTCAAATAGGACACCTTGCCAGAGTTCTCCTTGTTCAACTTAGTGCTGGCATTCAGCTTGTAGTTGTTCTTCCCGTACCGGGTGAATCCCTTGCATTTCTTACTCTTCACACACTTAGCAGAGGCATTGTCAATGTTTTTGATCTGCTTTCCGTAGGGTTTTGAGAGGCTATAAGGCTGCCGAACCAAGAACATCTCACCTGAGGAGAGTTTTAGAGAATTAATTTGGCTGGTGTTATCAACTCGTTTATATAGTTCTTTTTGGGTGAGTGTGGAGAGAGGATCGATCTCTAACGAGGGACAACATATGCTTACCTCCGAACTGTACAGCGTAGGTGGAGATGAATTGGGATCCCTTCACATATGATGTCTTGCCTGTCCCACTAGTCGGGGAGTCTCCCGTCCTCAAGTAGTGTTTCTTCTTGCCCTGAAGGGTGTCGGGGGATATTAGGTGGATGGTGGGCATTAAATCGAGTCTTCAGATGGACATAAAACTCTTTCAAAATATCTCCAAAACGAAAATCCCCTATAAAGATATAAAAGCACTCTTTATAGAGCTAATATCACGTACCTTGGTGGTAACTCCCTTGCACTTGGTTAGTTGAGCACAAGCGTAAAGGGCTGCGTTTGAGGTCGTGTAGACCTTATCTCCCAGTTTACCCTTTAGTACGTGGTCAGAGTACACTGTCCAGTAGTGATCGTGGGCTGATTTAACCGCACCTAGTTAGATGGGATTAGTATCATGACGTGTTCTGAAGAATAGGCTGAACTTGTATGGCCCATAGTACTCCATAGGTAATCATGCTTCGGATATCTCTCAAGAAATCGGATATCTCTCAAGAAATCGTGGTAATACATGGTGTTGTATGAGCAGTTCAATATGAGAGATTGTATTGGAATATTGGGAGGTATAAAAGCAACACATACTTGATTTCTTGAGCATCTTGGCTCCCTTCCTCCTCTTCTTAGTGGTTCCACCGACCAACTTCCATTTGCCCTTAATCAGTGTAATACCCTTACACTTGGAATTCTTTTTACAAGCAGCCAGTGCTGCGTCCTTTGAACTGTACGCTGTAATGAGGGATTTTGATTTAACACGACCTGTAACCTTGGTTACGAAGCAACCCCTCTAAAGGGATCAGGTCGCCCTTAGCACGCGCTGGCAAGGGGTTACTTCGTAACCAGCTCTAACCCACATCTTTCTAGCTGCAATGTGCAAGGATCACTATGACAACAAGCGTGTTGCTAGGATACCTGTACTGTCGATGACTCCCCAGTACCAGCCGTGTTCCCAACTCCAGACGTATCCCCCGTAAGTAATAAACCGTCCTCGTCTCATGTAGACCCGGGCACCCGCCTTAGATATGTACTTCTTACCACGTCCCAGCCTGTACTTGCCCTTCTGTAATGTGGTGTTGTATTAGTGATTATATATTAGAGGTGGTTGTCATGACAATATGTTATTGGTTGCTATGTTAGTTGCTATAGTGGTTGTCATGACAATATGTTATTCATTGCCATGGTGAATTACCTTGACAGTGAAGATGCCGGTACATTTTGGGTTTCGAGCACACGCCTTGAATGCTGCACGTCTGCTAGTGTAGACCTTCTTTCCAAGGACTGCCTTGTGTCTCCAGTTGCTACGACGTTGCCATAGATACCCTCTGTGTTGGAAAGTCCGTTAGAAATATAAAACTCACCCACCCTCCATATCGATAAGCTGAACCAAAACAAAAGGGAACAAAACTCCTAATTTTAGAACTCCTAAATTACACTTACCCCCAAGTGTAGGTGACAATAGTGTAGGTGACCTTGGTGCCGCCCTTCTGCCAAACCTTGGCACCCGACTGGGAGACAATACCGTAGCCAGTGTTGGTATAGTACTTGCCAGACACCTTGGACACTCCGCCACACTGGGGATAGATTAGATGTGTTAGGGCAGTGGGGATGTCGTGGGGATAGAGGGGGAAGGTGTTAGGGTGGTGGAGATATGGAGAGCGATGTGTCAATTTGGTAGGAGCGACTGAGGTATGATGATAGGAATGAAGGTGTGATTGGTAAGTAGAAAAGTAAAGGAATTTCTGCTGAAACTTCCCAAGAAGCCGATCTTGTTCAAGGGATGTAGTGTTCACATGTCACTTAGTACTCAACAACAGCTTTATGATTACAGTCATGCTGGACCAGCCTGGGGCTGGGGGCTGGGGCACCATCCGCGGTAGGAGAAGTGGGGTTGCAGCTGGGAGCTGCAGCGGATCTCGCGTTTTCCAGAGTTGGATCAGATATTCAAAACAGGTTATTTCAAATTGGAATTGTTAAACGTTTCGGCAATAATGCCCTCATCAGTAACAATAATAAATGAAATATTGATCGATCAATATTTCATTTATTATTTGAAATAACTTGTTTTGAAATAACTTGTTTTGAATGTCTGATCCAACTCTGGAAAACTCGAGAACCGCTGCAGCTCCCAGCTGCAACCCCACGATTACTGCAGTCATAACATGGCTACTACATTGTACCACTCAGAGGTAACATGTGGAATCTGATTCGGTCAACTTACGCTCGAACTAGCAAGACACTTCTTCTTCGCCACGTTGAGGACAGAGTAGGATTTGGTGCTCAGCTCCTGTCCCTTGTATCCCCTCTTCCTGGTCCAATATCGGCTTCCATACAGGGTTGTGTGTCCTGGGAAGTAAGGTCAAAATCAAAGGTCTCTCCCAATCACTGGGTAAGCCCATGCGGTGCTTGTCTCCGATTCTAAGTCCTAAGCCACTCCGTACTGAAGTACTAAACTTACAGTAAGGATTGCATATCTGCCCTACTAAAGAGTTCCCACTGCCCAGAAATAGTTTCGACAAAGGGGGTGTGGTAACTACTCAAAAGCTAAAACCTTGCCAAGGAGAAAGTTTGATACTTAAAAACTAGAAAGATAGAGAAGATAGAAATGAGAGAATTGGGAAATAGTAAACGATTGAGAACAGTCAGAGGGAAAGAAAGAAAGAGAGAGGAAAAAAGAGAAGGACAGGGTAGGTTTGTGACGAGTTCCCTGGAACGCACGTCCACGTGTAAACTCTGTCTGGGTTTCTCGAAACAGGCCCCTGAGTAGAGGTCTGGGGGACCGTGTGGGGCTCACTTCATCTCACTCTGCTAAACCCAGTCTCTTTGAAAATAGCTCGTATTTACAGTTTTTCATCTCGAGTTTTCTTCCCTCAGTTCTCAAACCAGTTTCTGTTCTCAGTCTCTTGCCATACGAGCTCTTTATCTCCGGTATCAACGATTTTCAGTAAAGCCCATTTCCCAACTTATCCTATCTCATACTCTCCCTTACCTTGTTTAGCCCAAGTCACAACTCCCTTGCTTTTCTTCATTTTTTCAGTTCCGCCGCTCAAGAACAGCTTTCCCTTTTTCATGTAGACCCTCTTACAGTACTTGTTGCTCCCACATGCTGCTATAGCCGCGTCACGTGACGTATAAGCAGTTGCCGGTCCGTTAAGGGTGACAGGTGCTCGATAGATGTGCCCCTTGCTGTTGACACCATAGACACTGCTACCGTAAACGTCAATCATAGCGAGTCTACCAGGGACATTTATCCACTTTGTACCGGTGGGATGGATTACAGTCACCCCGACCCGATAGTATATTAGGTTGTTCTTGTTGACTCCCACCACAATATTCTCCCCGGATGATACCCATTTTAGCTTGCCAGCAACTTTGACCCACTGAAGAAATGTTGGTTGATTAGTTTAGCAGTTATTTAGCAATTAGCACGTGTCTCAATCCTATATTACATATTAGTTTTGAATCGGTATAATCCAATCTTTATTAATTAAATCTGAAAGTTGTGATTCCTACCTTGCTACCGGCACTTTTTTGATCTCCGAAAGTTCCAATTCGATGGTAGATGTTGTTGGCCTTGTTAACCACCCACACTCCAGCTCGACCTACCGACACCTGATATAAAACATTGCCTAGTTAGACTGTGTTTCGTGCACCCCTTACAAATGTGAAGAAGGGTTAGAACATAACAAATAATACAGTGAAAAGTTAGTTAAATTTGAAATAAATTCTGGTAGGACTCCAATACATTTATAACTATTTACTAGCTAACTAAACACTAGAATAAATTTATAACTATTCACTAGCTAACTAAACACTAGAAATCCCAATCTTTATACCTGTTTAGCTCGCAGTCATAACATGGCTACTACATTGTACCACTCAGAGGTAACATGTGGAATCTGATTCGGTCAACTTACGCTCGAACTAGCAAGACACTTCTTCTTCGCCACGTTGAGGACAGAGTAGGATTTGGTGCTCAGCTCCTGTCCCTTGTATCCCCTCTTCCTGGTCCAATATCGGCTTCCATACAGGGTTGTGTGTCCTGGGAAGTAAGGTCAAAATCAAAGGTCTCTCCCAATCACTGGGTAAGCCCATGCGGTGCTTGTCTCCGATTCTAAGTCCTAAGCCACTCCGTACTGAAGTACTAAACTTACAGTAAGGATTGCATATCTGCCCTACTAAAGAGTTCCCACTGCCCAGAAATAGTTTCGACAAAGGGGGTGTGGTAACTACTCAAAAGCTAAAACCTTGCCAAGGAGAAAGTTTGATACTTAAAAACTAGAAAGATAGAGAAGATAGAAATGAGAGAATTGGGAAATAGTAAACGATTGAGAACAGTCAGAGGGAAAGAAAGAAAGAGAGAGGAAAAAAGAGAAGGACAGGGTAGGTTTGTGACGAGTTCCCTGGAACGCACGTCCACGTGTAAACTCTGTCTGGGTTTCTCGAAACAGGCCCCTGAGTAGAGGTCTGGGGGACCGTGTGGGGCTCACTTCATCTCACTCTGCTAAACCCAGTCTCTTTGAAAATAGCTCGTATTTACAGTTTTTCATCTCGAGTTTTCTTCCCTCAGTTCTCAAACCAGTTTCTGTTCTCAGTCTCTTGCCATACGAGCTCTTTATCTCCGGTATCAACGATTTTCAGTAAAGCCCATTTCCCAACTTATCCTATCTCATACTCTCCCTTACCTTGTTTAGCCCAAGTCACAACTCCCTTGCTTTTCTTCATTTTTTCAGTTCCGCCGCTCAAGAACAGCTTTCCCTTTTTCATGTAGACCCTCTTACAGTACTTGTTGCTCCCACATGCTGCTATAGCCGCGTCCCGTGACGTATACGCAGTAGCCGGTCCGTTAAGGGTGACGGGTGCTCTATAGATGTGTCCCTTACTGTTGACACCATAGACACTGCTCCCGTAGACATCAATCATAGCGAGTCTACCAGGGACATTGATCCACTTTGTACCGGTAGGATGGATTGCAGTGACCCCGACCCGATAGTAAATCAGGTTGTTCTTGTTCACTCCAACCACAATATTCTCCCCGGATGATACCCATTTTAGCTTGCCAGCAACTTTGACCCACTGAAGAAATGTTGGTTGATTAGTTTAGCAGTTATTTAGCAATTAGCACGTGTCTCAATCCTATATTACATATTAGTTTTGAATCGGTATAATCCAATCTTTATTAATTAAATCTGAAAGTTGTGATTCCTACCTTGCTACCGGCACTTTTTTGATCTCCGAAAGTTCCAATTCGATGGTAGATGTTGTTGGCCTTGTTAACCACCCACACTCCAGCTCGACCTACCGACACCTGATATAAAACATTGCCTAGTTAGACTGTGTTTCGTGCACCCCTTACAAATGTGAAGAAGGGTTAGAACATAACAAATAATACAGTGAAAAGTTAGTTAAATTTGAAATAAATTCTGGTAGGACTCCAATACATTTATAACTATTTACTAGCTAACTAAACACTAGAATAAATTTATAACTATTCACTAGCTAACTAAACACTAGAAATCCCAATCTTTATACCTGTTTAGCTCGACCACCAATCTGCTGCCACTTGCTGCCAATACGTCGCCAAATTTTCATTACCCTGTTAACTCCCCACACTTGGTTAGACTCACTCACGTCAATCTGTTGAGTGGGGGATGTGTTATTATGGGGGGATGCAGGTGGGGTTGGGGGTATTATTATCATTCATAGTTTCCTAGAAGAGTCCTGGTGTTGTAGGGGATGTACATGTGGTTACGTTATGGGACTATTTGTTTCCACTTTCCGAGAAGGTTTTGTAATTTGTAATATGTTCTAAACGGACACAATACAACTCCTTACATTTGTGAGGCGTCCTCCGATTCGTTTCCACCTGTTTTTACCCAGATACCGGTAGATGTAGTTGCCCTTATTGACACCCCACACCTGACTACCACCCACTGCCACATGTACAAGAGCTCCTGCAACCTTGGTCCATTTCTTATTCCACGTGTAGATGTGACCGGCCTTGTTCACTCCCCAGACCCCGGGGCCGCCCACTGCAACACGTGTCAAACCACCAGGTAACCGTTTCCAGCGCCCCCACTCTGCAGCGACCCACACCACAGGTGGGAACCCACGGGTTGGATAGGAGGTCGTCCAGACGTAGTTTCTTAGGTGTCGGGCCTTTCCGTACTTTTGGTAGGAAATGTGGCCCGCCTTCTTCTTTTTGGCCAAACTGCAGAAAAGAGTTTTGAAAGAAAGCTACTGGGAGTTACACTGATAATATTATTGTGTGGGGTACTTCAGAGCCACTGCATATTGTATACTGACCTCTTGTAGAGTTTGTATTTCTTGTTGCCATGCCGTGTGACACCCTTACACTTGGGATTCTCAACGCACGCATCCATGGCAACGGAAAGACTCTTGTAGACCTTGGCACTGAGTTGTTTTGTGAAGGAGTAAGGGGACCAAGCCTTCCAGACATACTGACCATAGTACATCTTGTACCTACTGACAACGAATCCTTGTCGCTGGTACAAGATATAACTAGCTGCTTTCTTAAGGGTCCTTCCACCGTTTAATCGATACTTCTTAGCCTTGACCTTGGTAACGCCACTACAACTGCCATTAGTAGAACATGCCTTCATTGCCTTCACGAGGCTGGGGTAGTACTTGGTGTTCAACCATCCGTAGGTGAATCCAGGTAGAGGTACGTAGTAGTAACCGCCATACCCGTGAACCCTATCTCCCTTAACAAACACCTTGCTGCCTCCCTTGTATCCCATGGCAACACCAGAATGCAGGGTATACGCTCCACCCTTGTAGGAGACACCCTTGCAGGTTGTGCTTTGTCCACACGCTAGGTAAAAGTGGTTAGTTAGAATATGAATTTATTAAGATAATGATAGCAGCTCGGGTTGTCGTGGTTGCTATGGTCTCCTAACTTACCGGTAAGAGCAGAGTTAACCCTGCTATAGACAGAGGGGCTGGAGGTGGCGGACTTGATGAAACGACCAGGGTAATAGGACCACGTGTAGCCCATTCTCACCACACTCTTGCCTCGTTTCAGCCAATACCGTTTCCCGGGCGCCGGAGCAGCCTTTATGGTCGAGGCCAACACGTACTTTCTTAGACCTTTATAACGGGGAGGTTATTGGTGTAATTCATTGAGTGAGATCAGGGGTTGTGAGATTTGAAGTTGTTTAGTGAAACTATTAAAAAGAAACAACGATTTTGCAGTAATAATATTTCGACTGATCTATGTCAGACGTCTGCAGTAGCTATAGTAAAGTAGAGCTATAACTTACCAATCTGGTTGACTCCCTTACAGGATTTGATCTTCATACAAGTCTTGAAGGCCTTGGCACGAGATTTAAACCTGGTTGCTATGACTGGTTTACCAACCAGCCTGTGGTTGGTATGGTAACCCCACATGTAGCCTCCCCAAATATAGTTGTAAGTCACCGTTTCTATGGGAACAGAATGGTTACCAAATAGTTACCAAATGGTTACCAAATTTTTACCATGACAATTGTTGTTTTAATAAAAACTTGATAAAGTATCGTAGCATATTTCGCTTACCAAAGACAAGTCCACTGGTCCTCTTCTTCCGTTTTCCCTTTCCATAGACCTGGATCTCGGCGACAGACAGATAGTTACTCTTATGCTGGGCCATCACAATCTTCGCCTTCTTACCACCACAATTGAACGCATACACAAACACATTTGGGGTGTACTTGAGGGTACCACATAACTTGTTACCAGCATGTACCGTCATACCATTAGACCGGGCACTACAGCACCGATCTTGTCGAATGTGAATTAGAACCAGGTAAACTGGGGCTATCTGTCCCAGGTCCACCTTAAGCTTCTGGGGAGCGGATGCTGTACCCTTTTTAGCCGAGATGGAGATGGTTTTGTGGCCGTAATATCCGCTGATCTTACCGTCCACCGCGGAGCCATGTTTTGTTCCCCAGCCAGCCCTGGTTCCAGTAACAGGTCGTCCAAGTGAGAGTAGGGAGATACCCTTGACAGGTTTAGGTCCACCGAATACCTGGACCTCAGCCAATTGTAGGTACTGTTTCCCGGGGTGTCGGATCTTTACCACCCTGCCCTTGGCTCCGTTACATGGGAACGCGTAGGCATTTACCCCTGGTCGGTATTTGATGGTTCCGCACTTCTTGGACCCCACAAATACCTGGACACCGTTTATCCTCTTCGCACAGCACCTATCAATTCTGTTGTACACGATCACCAGGTTGACGTGGAACACTCCACCTAGGTCCACCTGCCAGTGAGATCCACCCGGTTTGGCGAGAGTGTGAGAGGTGGATCTGAGACTCCATATCCCGTTAGGATTGCCATCAACCGCCCGAGAGGGAACTCCACCCCAGCCCGTGCTGGTTTGGGTTGCTGGCATACGGTGGGAGAGCAGCTTGAAGTCTCCGCCTCCCATAGAGCCAACGTTAATACCACCCTTTCCAAATACCTGGACCTCAGTCAGCTGCAGCCAGTTTGAGTCGTGGACAATATACACTTTCCTTGCCTTCTTTCCTCCACAGTTAATGGGGTAAGATCTCATTCCGGGAACGTGTCTGATTGTTCCACACAATTTGCCCTTCTTCGTCTTGGGGTTGTAGTCCAGTACCACCTTGGCTCCGGTTAGCCGGGCGGCACAGCACCGGTCCCAACGGTTGTGAACAAGGACCAGATAGACGGGGTACGTTGCACCCAGATCCACATACCACCAGTTGTTCTTCTTTGCTCTAGTGTGAGAAACCGATCTAGGGAGGAGAGGGATCATTACGAGATATGAGAATTTGTAGTGTCTGACAATTTGATTTCCTGCGGGGAAAGGACTAAAACAAGCTGTGTAAATCCATGCTTACTTTTGTGAATAGTATCCAGCTATTCTCCCATCTACTGCCCTACTGGCGTGTCCTCCCCATCCCGTACTACTCTGTCTTGCCTTCTGTCGGTGGGACAACAGTCCAACATTGTCCAAAGCCTTGGGGCCACCTGTGAAGGACAACATTGCTTACTAGTGCTCCTTCATAAAGTCATGCTTTACTCCTTTATAAACTTTTTTTCGGATTAAACTTACCGTAGACTTGGACTTCAGCGAGTTGCAAGTAATTGTATTTTTGTACAAGTTTAACCTTTGACGCCTTGTGTCCGTGACATGCAACGGTGTACGTGTTAACACCGGGCATATCGTAGATTGTTCCACACAGGTGAGATCCGGCATATACCTAGATGGAAAGTAGGGAGTAGTATACGTCAAAGTGAAACTCAAATTTTGGGGGGTTCTTCACTACACATACCTTGGTCCCACTGATTCTGTTGGCGCAACACCGATCAGCTCTGTTGTACACCAGGACTAATATGCTTCTTCTCGCCCAGATCCACCAGCCACCAGTTGTTCCTGTTCTTCCGAGAGTGACTCACGGACTTCCTCCCGTAAACACCATCTGGATTTCCATCCACTGCACGGGAGGGTACTCCACCCCAGCCCGTACTGGACTGTCTCGTCTTCTTCTTGTGAGAGAGCAACTCAAAGTTACCTCCTCCCAGAGTTGGGGAAGGACCGCCGCCCTTGTAACAGGTCATGAACCCAGTCATTACTCGGCCATTGAATGCAGTACGTCGGTGTCCTGAGTGTTTGATCCAGCACCTCGTGCTTCTCCTGTCCATGCGGGGGTGAGACGTCGCTGGGTGTGGTGTCCACCCTTGGGTGCCCAACCGTAGGAGGTTGTCCAGACGTAGTTTCTTAGGTGTCGGGCCTTTCCGAACTTCTGGTAGGAAATGTGGCCAGCCTTCTTCTTTTTGGCCAAACTGCAGAAAAGAATAATTTGAATCAAGAATTATGAACTTCACGGATAATATTATTGTGTGGGGTACTTTAGAGCAACTATGTGAGTAGTGTATTATTATACTGACCTCTTGTAGAGTTTGTATTTCTTATTTCCATGCCGTGTGACACCCTTACACTTGGGATTCTCAACGCACGCATCCATGGCAACGGAAAGACTCTTGTAGACCTTGGCACTGAGTTGTTTTGTGAAGGAGTAAGGGGACCAAGCCTTCCAGACATACTGACCGTAGTACATCTTGTACCTACTGACAACGAATCCTTGTCGCTGGTACAGGATATAACTAGCTGCTTTTTTAAGGGTCCTTCCACCGTTAAGTCGATATTTCTTAGCCTTGACCTTGGTAACACCACTACAACTTCCATTCTTTGAACATGCCTTCATAGCCTTCACAAGGCTGGGGTAGTACTTGGTGTTCAGCCATCCGTAGGTGAATCCAGGTAGAGGTACGTAGTAGTACCCTCCATACCCATGGACCCTGTCACCCTTCACAAACACTTTGCTGCCCGCCTTGTAACCCATGGCAACCCCAGAATGCAGGGTGTACGCTCCACCCTTGTAGGAGACACCCTTGCAGGTTGTGCTTTGTCCACACGCTGTAAAAGTGTTAGAATATGAGTTTATTGAGGTAATGATAGCAGCTCCGATTATCATGGTTACTATGTTAACTAATGATCATGGTTACTATGGTATCTAACCGGTGAGAGCAGAGTTAACCCGGCTATAAACAGAGGGGCTGGAGGTGGCAGACTTGATGAAACGACCAGGGTAGTAGGACCACGTGTAGCCCATTCTCACCACACTCTTGCCTCGCTTCAGCCAATACCGTTTCCCAGGCGCCGGGGCAGCCTTTATGGTCGAGGCCAACACGTATTTTCTTAGTCCTAGTGGGGAGGTTATTAGTGTAACATTGAGTGAGAGGGGTTGTGAGATTTGAAGCTGTGTAACATTGAGACTTGAGTGAAAGGAGTTGTGAGATTTGAAGTTGTTTAGTAGAGCCATGTAACTTACCAATCTGGTTGACTCCCTTACAGGATTTGATCTTCATACAAGTCTTGAAGGCCTTGGCACGAGATTTAAATCTGGTTGCTATGACAGGTTTTCCGACCAGTCTGTGGTTGGTATGGTAACCCCACATGTAGCCTCCCCAGATATAGTTGTAAGTCACCGTTTCTACGCGGGAGCAGAACGGTTAGTAACCATTGGTTACCAAGTTGTTACCAAATTGTCACCAGATGGTTACCAAATGGTTACCATGAAAATTGTTGTTTTGATAAATGAAACTTGATAATATATTGTAGCACTTACCAAAGACAAGTCCACTGGTCCTCTTCTTTCGTTTTCCCTTTCCATAGACCTGTATCTCGGCAATAGGCAGATAATTACTCTTGTGTTGAGCCATCACAATCTTCGCCTTCTTACCACCACAATTGAACGCATACACAAACACATTTGGGGTGTACTTGAGGGTACCACATAACTTGTTACCAGCATGTACCGTCATACCATTGGACCGGGCACTACAGCACCGATCTTGTCGGATGTGAATAAGAACCAGATAAACCGGGGCAATCTGTCCCAGGTCCACCTTGAGTATCTGGGGAGCGGATGCTGTACCCTTTGTAGCCGAGATGGAGATGGTTTTGTGGCCGTAATATCCGCTGATCTTACCGGTGAAGGAGTAAGGGGACCAAGCCTTCCAGACATACTGACCGTAGTACATCTTGTACCTACTGACAACGAATCCTTGTCGCTGGTACAGGATATAACTAGCTGCTTTTTTAAGGGTCCTTCCACCGTTAAGTCGATATTTCTTAGCCTTGACCTTGGTAACACCACTACAACTTCCATTCTTTGAACATGCCTTCATAGCCTTCACAAGGCTGGGGTAGTACTTGGTGTTCAGCCATCCGTAGGTGAATCCAGGTAGAGGTACGTAGTAGTACCCTCCATACCCATGGACCCTGTCACCCTTCACAAACA
The DNA here is from genome assembly GCA_000695325.1 of Pleurobrachia bachei. Lineage (NCBI taxonomy): Eukaryota > Metazoa > Ctenophora > Tentaculata > Cydippida > Pleurobrachiidae > Pleurobrachia > Pleurobrachia bachei. The sequence goes on along the minus strand of AVPN01001767.1, from coordinate 2,761 downwards.
CTTTGCTGCCCGCCTTGTAACCCATGGCAACCCCAGAATGCAGGGTGTACGCTCCACCCTTGTAGGAGACACCCTTGCAGGTTGTGCTTTGTCCACACGCTGTAAAAGTGTTAGAATATGAGTTTATTGAGGTAATGATAGCAGCTCCGATTATCATGGTTACTATGTTAACTAATGATCATGGTTACTATGGTATCTAACCGGTGAGAGCAGAGTTAACCCGGCTATAAACAGAGGGGCTGGAGGTGGCAGACTTGATGAAACGACCAGGGTAGTAGGACCACGTGTAGCCCATTCTCACCACACTCTTGCCTCGCTTCAGCCAATACCGTTTCCCAGGCGCCGGGGCAGCCTTTATGGTCGAGGCCAACACGTATTTTCTTAGTCCTAGTGGGGAGGTTATTAGTGTAACATTGAGTGAGAGGGGTTGTGAGATTTGAAGCTGTGTAACATTGAGACTTGAGTGAAAGGAGTTGTGAGATTTGAAGTTGTTTAGTAGAGCCATGTAACTTACCAATCTGGTTGACTCCCTTACAGGATTTGATCTTCATACAAGTCTTGAAGGCCTTGGCACGAGATTTAAATCTGGTTGCTATGACAGGTTTTCCGACCAGTCTGTGGTTGGTATGGTAACCCCACATGTAGCCTCCCCAGATATAGTTGTAAGTCACCGTTTCTACGCGGGAGCAGAACGGTTAGTAACCATTGGTTACCAAGTTGTTACCAAATTGTCACCAGATGGTTACCAAATGGTTACCATGAAAATTGTTGTTTTGATAAATGAAACTTGATAATATATTGTAGCACTTACCAAAGACAAGTCCACTGGTCCTCTTCTTTCGTTTTCCCTTTCCATAGACCTGTATCTCGGCAATAGGCAGATAATTACTCTTGTGTTGAGCCATCACAATCTTCGCCTTCTTACCACCACAATTGAACGCATACACAAACACATTTGGCGTGTACTTGAGGGTACCACATAACTTGTTACCAGCATGTACCGTCATACCATTGGACCGGGCACTACAGCACCGATCTTGTCGGATGTGAATAAGAACCAGATAAACCGGGGCAATCTGTCCCAGGTCCACCTTGAGTATCTGGGGAGCGGATGCTGTACCCTTTGTAGCCGAGATGGAGATGGTTTTGTGGCCGTAATATCCGCTGATCTTACCGTCCACCGCGGAGCCATGTTTTGTTCCCCAGCCAGCCCTGGTTCCAGTTACAGGTCGTCCTAGGGACAGCAGGGAGATACCCTTGACAGGTTTAGGCCCACCGAATACCTGGACCTCAGCCAATTGTAGGTACTGTTTCCCGGGGTGTCGGATCTTTACCACCCTGCCCTTCGCTCCGTTACAGGGGAACGCATAGGCATTTACCCCTGGTCGGTACTTGATTGTTCCACACTTCTTAGACCCCACAAACACCTGAACACCATGTATCCTCTTCGCACAGCACCTGTCTATCCTGTTGTACACGACCACTAGGTTGACGTGGAACACTCCACCCACATCCACCTGCCAGTGAGATCCACCCGGTTTGGCGAGAGTGTGAGAGGTGGATCTGAGACTCCATATCCCGTTAGGATTGCCATCAACCGCCCGAGAGGGAACTCCACCCCAGCCCGTGCTGGTTTGGGTTGCTGGCATACGGTGGGAGAGCAGCTTGAAGTCTCCGCCTCCCATAGAGCCAACGTTAATACCACCCTTTCCAAATACCTGGACCTCAGTCAGCTGCAGCCAGTTTGAGTCGTGGACAATATACACTTTCCTTGCCTTCTTTCCTCCACAGTTAATGGGGTAAGATCTCATTCCGGGAACGTGTCTGATTGTTCCACACAATTTGCCCTTCTTCGTCTTGGGGTTGTAGTCCAGTACCACCTTGGCTCCGGTTAGCCGGGCGGCACAGCACCGGTCCCAACGGTTGTGAACAAGGACCAGATAGACGGGGTACGTTGCACCCAGATCCACATACCACCAGTTGTTCTTCTTTGCTCGGGTGTGAGAAACCGACCTAATAGGAAAGAGGGATCAATACGATATATTTGAGAAACACGATTTGTAACTTGTCTGATAATTTGATATTATCCCGGGAAAGGACTACAAGCCGTTTCATTCCATGCTTACTTTTGTGAATAGTATCCCGATATTCTCCCGTCCACTGCTCTACTGGCATGTCCTCCCCATCCTGTACTACTCTGCCTTGCTTTTTGTCGGTGGGACAACAGTCCTACATTGTCCAAAGCCTTGGGACCACCTGGAAAGGGGATGGAAAACATTAGTAGTGCTCCTTCATAAAGTCATCCTGTACTCCTTTATAAACTTTTTTATTGCATTAAACTTACCGTAGACCTGGACTTCAGCGAGTTGCAGGTAATTGTATTTTTGTACAAGTTTAACCTTGGACGCCTTGTGCCCGTGACATGCAACTGTGTACGTGTTAACACCAGGCATATCGTAGATTGTTCCACACAAGTGAGAGCCGGCGTATACCTAGATGGAAAGTAGGGTATAAGTCAAAGTGAAACAAACATTTTGGAGCGTTCTTCACTGCCTACAGTTTCTAACGCATACCTTGGTACCACTGATTCTGTTGGCGCAACACCGATCAGCTCTGTTGTACACCAGGACCAAGTTGATATGCTTCTTCTCGCCCAGATCCACCAGCCACCAGTTGTTCCTGTTTTTCCGGGAGTGACTGACGGATTTCCGCCCGTAAACACCATCTGGATTTCCATCCACTGCACGGGAGGGTACTCCAC
>AVPN01001766.1:0-15314 GCA_000695325.1 Pleurobrachia bachei | reverse complement strand
GCAAATTGCGCGGCGCAGTGGCGAAAAAGCGCAATTGCGCGCAAAATACTCATTCGGTGCCGCTGCGCCGCGCAATTTGCGCCAATTTTGATTTTCTTGAGCGCATTTGATAGATCTCAATGTCCTCTTTCCAATGAGCCCAAGATTTTGCAAATTGGTTGAGAAATGGCTGAGTTATGGCGGTATACCGCCATAACGATGGTCGATCGATCGACGAAACGATCGACTCGTCGAACTAATTTCTGGTAGGGAAGTTACCCGAAAGAGAGCTATGTTATCCGAGGGTAACCTGAAGAAGCTGATTGGACTGAGCACAACATTGGTTTATGCAAATGTGGGGTTGTGCGTTGCCCTCATCGGACCTACCCTCCTCGATCTCATACAGATGGTATGATGGATTTGTTTGTTTGTTTGTTTGTTTGTTTGTTTGTTTGTTTGTTTGTTTGTTTTGCTTTCTTTGTTTCTTTGTTTCTTTGTTTCTTTGTCTCTCTGTCTGTCTCTCTGACTGTCTCTCTGTTTGTTTGTTTGTTGACACCCTCACTCCTCACCACCCTCTAGACAGGTGTGAGCTGGGAGCGAATGGGAATCCTAATGATGATGCGGGGTGTTTTTACTGTTTTGGGAACCGTAGTGGCGAACCTACTGGCTAACTATCCTGTAACCCATCTGATGCTCCTCCAGACTGTCTCACATGTCCTAATTCTTATATCACAGGTCCAGTCGCGGCACATGTCCTCATTCTTATATCACTGTTACCGCCACTTTGTATCACTCTCTCTTTTTGACTATCTTCTAACTCTGAGAAATTACATCCTCGGCTACCCCCGTGGGCCCCAGATCCTAATCATTCCCTCTCCAGGTCCTGATTCCTCTTTGTGTGACGGAGGTTCAGATAATTGGAATATTCGTGGTTGAGGGAATTTGTATTGGGGTTAATACCAATCTTTGCAACTTCCTCACAATCACAGTCCAGAAACGCTCCGCTCACGCGTGGATACAGGTCAGTATTATGGTTACTTTGGTTACCACTTACCAAGTCAGCACTTTAAACTTACCTAGATCAGTACAAAAGTATGTCCAAGTACAATTTCTTATTTCTCCAGGAGAGAGGGGGTAAGGACTGAGATCTCAGTCCATCTCTCTCCTCCTCATCCCCTAAGCCCCATCTCTCCCCTCCTCAGACAATGTTTATGATAAAGTCGGTGGCTCTGTTGATAGCTCCCCTCATTGCAACTCCCTTTCTCAGTGAAGTGGCTGCCCGGAAACAAAGCATGATGAGCTGCAATGTTACCAAGTAAGGGGCAGCTGAAAGTGTCTATCATGCTTAGAGGAAGGGGGGGGGGTAGAATTCGCTTTTTGCCAGTGGGGGCTCCAGTTAGGGGAACTATTGAGGGAGTGTATTTAGAATTTGTACTCCCCCCCCAGGGGATCCCGTATTCTGGAATGGAACAGGCCTAGTGGTGTGGACCTAAGGGTTCCGTACTGGACGAGCGCGGCACTCTGTGGTGTGGCCGTTTTCCTGTACATGCTGGCAGTTGTGGCCTCCTGGAATACTACCCTACGGAAACGAAGTGGACCCGCTAAAGGTATTGATTGACTCGTTCATTGTACAAAAATGAACTTTTCCGATGGCCGTTAGCTTGGTCAAAGATCAAATTGATCCTCATGTTACCTGATCGGAAGTTGGGCTACTAAATTACTCTATTTTGGTGAAAGTAGCTGTCAGGCCAATGCTCTGACAGGAAAGTAGTGAGTTGGGATAGACAAGATTAATAAAAAATTTACGACATCTAATAAATATATGATTGGGACTTGGGAGAATCAGCAAATTAACAATAGCAGTAGCAGCTTGTCTCTGTTGGTATTTCACAGCACTTTCAGTGTCTCTACCACCTCTGAATTCATATTGCATCATAAAGGATCATTCCAGAACAGTTTCCATGGATACAACCACACCACTATCATGGCTCATTGGTATTTTCTGATCTTTTCAAAACAGCAAGCATCTTCCGCACTTCTGACTGAATTTCCTTATCCACAACTAGAAGGGCAACCGCAGTGTAACTTGCCTGGAAACACTGGAATAAACACCACACAGTTACAGCAAAATATGGGTTTGAGGAAAAGCGCTCTTTTATTCCGTACAGGATCACTCCAACAATCTGCCCACCAACCAGGATCAATATCATCTTAGCACCATTCCTCCGCTGCTCTCTGGTCTCTGCGGGTGTGTCATCTGCATTCCGCAACATCTTAAAAGTCCGACATGAGTATGCCAGAGAGGAGACAGAGAGAGCAGCCATCAACAGAGCTGGAAAAATATGAGGAATAAGATCTTCGTACCAGGATGAGCCGTGTTTGTCTGGCATTGAATAGACGATGACCTGATAAAACTTTGGTGTTTTAAGACCAACACTAGGATCAGCAGTAAAATTAAAACCAGCTAAGGCAGCCAAGCATATGACTACAGTTGCAACACCAAAGCCAATCACTTTCCTCAGGATCTCTTTGTAAGGGACAGCATCAAACGGGTCCGCAATTGCTCGATACCGGGAGAACGCCATAAGATACAGTAGGGCAATAGAGTAGAGATTCCCCGAGTAGTAGAAAAAGCTGTATACTTGATCAAATGCGGTAGATTTTCGATAAATTAAGTCCTGATTTGGGGTGACTTTAACAATAAAATAAGTCCATCTGGTAGAAATGAACACACCAAGGACAAGGTACACCCCACAAAGACAGGTTGTTAATAGAGCCGGAATAGAGTTGGAGATCCGGGCAATCCGGGACTTGATTACAATTGGGTTGAGGAGAATACCGAGCAGGGACAAGAGGATGATCAGAGAAAGGAAGAGAGGGTCCCCATAGGATGGGAACGTCCAACCGATATCTGTTGAGTTCGAGCTGTAGTAGGTATCAACAAAGACTGCCATGTTATCTGTTTCTAAGTTCAGAGAGTTAGAGTCCCATATATCCACCCTCTTTCCGAAAGAGTTCCGACAAAGACCGGCTATACAGCTGTTCGTTACCCGATACACGTGTGGAGAGAGAAATCCTTACTTTAAAAAGTAAAGGGAAAGAAAGAGAAGATGGGAATAATCGAGTGCAGCTGTTGATCCACGGATAAGAAGTATATATCGTAAATTATCTCTTAATGTTGGAGTTAATTCCCAATAACTTAGAAAACGGAGTGTTCTGAATCATAGGAACATAACAAGGGCCTTCTCTTAGTCTTGTTGACACTGCACTGTTGGTTATCGTCCATTCGTCCGGGTATGACTGCTGTGTCCTCATTTCCTAAAGCCTCATTCCAGAGCAGTTTCTATGGCTGTCACCACTGTACCACCCTCATTGGTAGTACCAACGGAGTTTTCTGGTTTTTTCAAAACAGCCAGCATCTTCCGCACTTCTGACTGAATTTCCTTATCCACAACTAGAAGAACGACCGCAGTGTAACTTGCCTGGAAACACGGGAATAGACAACACTTCGTTACTTCAAAATATGGGTGTGATGAAAATTTTGGAATGTACTGATCTTTTATTAGCCACATGATCAATTCCACAATCTGCCCTCCAACCAAGATTAAAATAATTTTAGCACCATTCCTCCGCTGCTCTCTGGTCTCTGCGGGTGTGTCATCTGCATTCCGCAACATCTTAAAAGTCCGCCCTGTGTATACCAGAGATGCGATAAGGAGAGCGACCGTCAATAGAATCGGAAGAACACGATATACTATATAATAATGAAGAATAAGATATAAGCCGGGTTCTGTCACTAATGGATAGAAGATCATCTGATTAAACTTTGATGTTATAAGACCAGCCCCAGAAGCTGTAAAATTAGTAACGGCCATTGCAGCAGTCAGGCATATAACTACAGTTGCAATACCAAAGCCAATCACTTTCCTCAGGATCTCTTTGTAAGAGACAGCATCAAATGGGTCCGCGATTGCTCGATACCGGGAGAACGCCATAAGATACAGCAGGGCAGTAGAGTAGAGATTCCCCGAGTAGAAGACGAATCCGTCTATTTGATCAAATGCGGTGACATAACGCAAATCTAAGTACTGGTTTGGGGTGTCTTTAACAATAAGATACGTCCATTTGGTAGAAACGAATAGACCGAGGACAAGGTACACCCCACAAAGACAGGTTGTCAGTAGAGCCGGAATAGAGTTGGAGATCCGGGCAATCCGGGACTTGATTACAATTGGGTTGAGGAGAATACCGGGCAGGGACAAGATGACGATAAGAGTAAAAAAGAGAGGATCCACATATGATGGGAACGTCCACCTGATTATATACTTTGAGTTCCCGATGTCGTACTCGTAGCGAGTAGAAGACGAATCCGTCTATTTGATCAAATGCGGTGACATAACGCAAATCTAAGTACTGGTTTGGGGTGTCTTTAACAATAAGATACGTCCATTTGGTAGAAACGAATAGACCGAGGACAAGGTACACCCCACAAAGACAGGTTGTCAGTAGAGCTGGAATAGAGTTGGAGATCCGGGCAATCCGGGTCGGTTCATTTGGTCACGTGTTTGTTTTCGAGGGCTGTGATTGGCTGAAAACGCGCGTGAACCGATTTAGGGACTGAACCGAATTACGAAAAACACGCGATTTAACGATTTCGTGGGCTTATTTCTGTGTGAAAAAGGTTGGTTTTCAAAACTTGAACAGTCCAAATATCTTAACAAGTGTCACATTGGATAAATTGAATAGATTTCATGTGCAGATATTCTGCCACAACCAAGGGAATACCACTTTAATCAAAAAGGTGAACCGAATTAGGGCCACCTACCCTATACTATATAATAATTAAGAATAAGATATAAACCGGGTTCGGCTACCGATGGATAGAAGGTCATCTGATTAAACTTTGGTACTATAAGACCAACGCCAGAAGCTGTAAAATTAGTAACGGCCATTCCTGCATTCAGGCATAGAACAACAGTTGCAATACCAAAGCCAATCACTTTCCTCAGGATCGCTTTGTAAGAGACAGCATCAAATGGGTCCGCAATTGCTCGATACCGGGAGAACGCCATAAGATACAGCAGGGCAGTAGAGTAGAGATTCCCCGAGTAGAAGACGAATCCGTCTATTTGATCAAATGCGGTGACATAACGCAAATCTAAGTACTGGTTTGGGGTGTCTTTAACAATAAGATACGTCCATTTGGTAGAAACGAATAGACCGAGGACAAGGTACACCCCACAAAGACAGGTTGTCAGTAGAGCCGGAATAGAGTTGGAGATCCGGGCAATCCGGGACTTGATTACAATTGGGTTGAGGAGAATACCGGGCAGGGACAAGATGACGATAAGAGTAAAAAAGAGAGGGTCCACATATGATGGGAACGTCCACCTGATTATATACTTTGAGTTCCCGATGTCGTACTCGTAGGTATCAACAAAAACTCCCATGTTGTCTAACTCTATAGGGAGAGATACCAAGGGGTAAGGAGGAGTTTTAACAGTTTTCCACGTGCTCGTTTGTTGCTAGGATAGTTGTGTTAAAGGCAGATCGTCCCCATAGCAACAAAACATACACTGAACGCACATGTCCACAATCCACTTTTAAGAGAGAGGCATTAGGTGTAATAATAATCAAGCGCAGCTGTTGATCCACGGGTTAGCAGTCGTTAATCGATGGGGGACTACCTCCAACAGGCTTTCTAGCAAGCTAAGAAAGTTCAATGTTCGTTCCCGTTAGCAGCCAAGGGTACCATATTATTTGCAGTTAGTGACAGGAAAAGCGAGATCGAGAGAAGGGGAGATGGAGAAGGTAACCGTCTTTCCTTTTACTCACCCCATTAACCTCTAGGAGTGGAGGGGAAGCCGATCAGTAAGATCCTGATAACCTACACAGTTCTTCTTTCTCTCCTTTACTTTTTGCTGGAGGGAATCTGTATGAGGTTTATATTCTCATTCGCCGTGAAGGTAAGTGAAATAGCGAAACATGGGAGAGGAGGTACATACATTGAGTCGCCTGACACTGTTTCCACACTTTTATTTAGAAAAATAAAGTATGAACAATGCAATACAACCCTCAGTCTAAACTAAATTGTGTTTATCTGTTACAACCCTCAGTCTAAACTGTGTTTACCTGTTACAACCCTCAGTCTAAACTGTGTCTATCTGTTTCAACCCTCAGTCTAAACTGTGCCTATCGGTTACAATGGGAGGATTTTTATCGACACTCTTTGGAGCTGCTACTTGTGTTATGAGGGGATTCTCTGCTGCAGCTGCGTTTTGGAGGCCACATCTTGTTAAACCGGTAGGGGAATAGTTACCTTATAGTTACCATTATGTAGTTACCATTGTTACCTTATAACTGTTAGAGAGAGGTTCACAAAAGTCAATCTAAGTCGTGGTTTTGTTTACTAACTCTAGAGTTATCTAATCTTTCATGACATTCAGAAACGGTTGATAATTCTAAACCATTTGTGCCTATCCATCGCGTTGGTTACTATTCTGATTGGAAGAGATAGTTTTGCACCGGCTGCCTGGATATTCGCCTTCTTCTCTGGTGAGTTTTTTAAAGATTTATTAACCACTTTGATATCTCTTAGCAACCACTTGGAAACCACTCCATAATCCCTTAGTAACAGCTCAGTAACCCACTCACGAGTCACGTCTCACCCTCTCCTAGGTCTTGGTGTCAGTAACCTGTTCCCCTCACTTATGGCCCTCACGAAGGGGTTGGGTGCTAGTAAGAAGGTGCTAACGATGCTACCTATGGGTGGAATGGTGGGTGTTACCATTGGACCTCTTCTCACCACATTCCTTATGGACGATAAAGGTACGGGTGTGTCAATCAGTTGTTAATCAGTTAATTGTCAGTTTATTAGATGTAAATTGGGTAAATTATCAACTACTGTTTTGAGCAACCGTTCCCTGCAATGAAACGTTGCCTTGTATGCCCCCTCCCCAGTGTATAAACAGCAAATTACTCTAATCTGCGAATCATCAAATGTAAAAAAAGAAAATTGATGATATGATATGAATTGACAAAGATTGATCCGTCACGTGATGCTGTATTTAATGTCCCATTTAGTCTATCGCATGCTATCAATATTCGCTGTCAGCTGCCACACTGATTCCTCAAATTGTCCTATCAGTATCCGTGTGTTATACATGTGATGTCATACATGTTGTATACAATACAAGTACAATATTCTGTATTTCCTCTCCCTCCCAGTTGCGGGTCCTGGCCAGGGATTCTATATTGTCTTCTGTATCTCCGTACACCTTGCCACCCTTCTATTTGCCGCTCTGACATCAGTTCTACCTAACAACAACAATACACCTGCTCCTGGCATCCAATCTGGAAATGGGAAACACCCTCCCGCCCCGTCTCCTGCCCTCTCTGTTGGAAATGGGAAACAAGAGAAGGGGGAATTGCAACTGTCGATAACCTCACTAAAAATGAATGGAGACAATATTTGAGAAATCTCATGGATAGCCGATAGATAGAGAGACTATTCCACGGAGAGAGACTATAAACTAAACCACGATTATAGGATTGATATAGCTTTTTTGGGATATTGGAGCGCAATGCAGACCACAGTGTAATGACGTGCAAAACAATCAGCCTCCCTTTATTCCATCCTTTGTTTTGTTCAGCAATATTTCACTTCATATCCACCATTATAGACTTGTCTCAGTTTGTTCGTGTCTGATAAACCTCAGTTCCACCTTCCCAGGCCTCAGGACGCAATCTGACGAGGGTTGCTCAAACTGCACACACTCAATGTCATCAAACGCTTTGATGACATGAACCAAAGTCATTGCGAATGTCGCGTTGGCTAGTTTCATTCCAATGCAGTTTCGAGGGCCCGCCGAGAAGGGAAGATATGTGAAATCTGATATCCCTGAAAAAGAGAAGGTTAAGTTCAATGAACTGTTCATTCTCACTTACAATTCAAGGCGGTAGGAGAGTAGTGTGTAAAGAGGAGTTAGTGTATTTTGGAGGATTGATCGCCCACCACTCGCCCTGCCCTCTCCCTACTCAAGGCAGACACAATTCACGATATTCAGTTAGTAATTACTTGTGTGGCTCACACCGCATTTTATTTCTGTGAGGGTTGGGCAGATCAAGCAATGATACCTTTACTATTGTCCGGGTGAAATCTGTCTGGATCAAAAACTTCGGGATCTTGCCAGAACTGTTTGTGTCGGTGGAGTGAATAGAAATCTGAAGAAGGTGGAGAAATAAGTTAGGAACGTGATTCCATATTAGAATCGCTCTGACCCTTTCTCACATTCGTCGCTGACATTAGCTGAGCGGGGAGTGCAGACAGGCATTGCTCTTATTATAGGGACAGATTGTTTTGTTCAAACCTTGGCAGTCTAACTAGGCAAGGGAGATAAAACCTTCCTTGTAACTTACTGAGACAGAACCACGTTTCAGCGGGGAAGTGTATCCCACAGAGGTTGAGAGGGCGGTCCGTCCTTCTAGCAACCATGGGTACGGAAGGGTAGAGTCGTAGCGTCTCCTTGATACATCGGGAGAGGTAGGGGAAGTCTCTCTCAAAGTTTCCAATTACACCACTAGTTAGTTCACCTGGTGGCGGGATTCCCTAGTAAGCAGAACTAACTTTTTGTTGAATTCATGATAATGAAGGCATTAAAATGAAAATACAAGATAGAGTAGTTCACATCAAAGTCAGCTTTATACGCTTGAATAAAAAAGATGTTTTGAAAAGAAGAAAAAGGTACGACATTTGTACTCTGGAAATAATTTGTCACAATCTCTCAGTTCCTAATATAGTTCACTGTCCTGTCTCTGCTCGTCCATCTATCGGTTCAGTGGTATCAACTGTCCTGGAATATCCCCCATCCCAATCTGACCCACAACTCTGATCCTCCTCTAAATCGTAATCATCAGCTGAAGATGCGAGTGAGGCAACACCCCACCCACTCCTCCCCCTGCAGCACGATACCCGTTTCTTACAGTAGCAGCATGTTAGCACCACCATAGTTACCATGGTTACCATGTTAATTGAGATGATTAACACGGCCCAAAGAGGCGCGATGGAGATGAAAGTGGAAGATGTTCCGGAACAAGTTGTGGGTGTAATGATGAGGGCTGCTACCAGAAGTAGGGGGTATCTAGAAGCTATCCCCAACATGGTATGTCTTTTTTGAAAGTTGGTGTTTTAGAATTACGAATGACACTGTAAAAGCTAAGTTGGGAATCAACAAGGAACATGAATTGATTTGCCAGGTTCTGACTACAGCTTGGTTTGAACAAAACAAGAATTGATAGAATATAGGCACTAAATAGCGAATAATTCACAAGAGTCAGAAAGCAAGCAGTATAATATCGATGAATTAATTCTTAGGAAGAACACGCTCTGGGGAATACAGGTTGACAAGCAATTCTATCTTGTATCAAACATGGTCAAATTATATATCGCCCTGTGAGTCGAGGGGTATAATAACTGCCAAGCACACACGGCGGGGAAGTAAACAGAGAAAAACAAACGGACATGTTATATCCAGTAAACGATTAAAAGTCACAACACGTCACATTCAGGTTGGTGATTCCTAGTGATGAGCGTCAAATTTAATATTTCGGACCAATTAACTGGTGGAGAGATAGCTGCTAATTATGCATGGAGCATGTAACATGAGTGTAACATGAGTGGCTCACATTTCATGAGCTGCTAGCTGTTCCCCACATGTAGTGTACAACTTTGGGTAAATCGATTTGTCTACCCAAAGTTCATACCCCAGTACTCCCCACACACACAGTTGTCTACCCTAACAAATCACCAATATGAACTACGAAAAAGTAAACTCCCTCAAAGTGCTCTACAGCTAATTGACGGACATTTGAAACTATGGTCTCTGGGAATATTCTAAAACAAATGACCTCTAGCTCTCCCCAACATGAAATCAGACCTACCTTTGAAAGCCATAACCTCTTCTTTACACTTTCTCCAGCAGTACTTGTGCTGGGAGAGGAGGGCCAGAGCAAATGTGACCCCATGAGCTGATGTATCATGACCTGGGAAGTAGAGAGATGATCATGGACAATTTATCCGTGATTGGGGAGATGATGGAAGATTTTTCATAAAAGAAACGATTCAGCAGATATCTGACCCAGGTCAATCAAATTTCATTGAGTGGTGAGATATTCACTGAATCATATCTTGTTAGAACCCTGTAACAAAGTGATTCCATGATTACCAGCAAATAGTAGAGTGGTAACTTCGCTAGCCAAGTCTTCAACACTGATTTCATCTGATACCCCCATTTCTTCATACACTTGGGACACAATATCATTGTTTGTTCCATCCGCCTGGCTTCTTTTCTGTAATGGACATTAGGAGAGATGAATAATGTTTGTTATTTAGAAAAGTTTGCCAGTATGACTGAATGTATCACAAAAAACGTCATTGTCAGTGTAACTGTGACAAATATAGCGAATCAAATTCAGACTTCAGTTATTCAGTTACTTTGTCAGATCTTACATGTGGACACTATATCATTCAATGATTCATAACACTCATTCATATTCGGATACTTACGCGAGATAGTTCAATGATGTCAGTAGTAAACTGTTGGGCTTCCTTCACTAGCTTCCTAAACTCCCTGCCTGCAGGTGTCCTGGAGAATTGGAATTTATACAGGATTGTGCTGCTGATCGGGGTGAAAACACCATACATTTGTCAGGTCAATGCTCTGATTGCAGTTTTAGCGAAATAAGAATAGGTTCAGGTCAATTCTCTGACAGCGATATGTTGTTGGGCTGGAAGCACAGTGTTCTGGACAGTACCGCCAGACAAAATCAGACTGTGTTTAGGATTCATTCGATATTCGATATTCACACCATTGTCTACCAAGAGTTTGGATCTTAGATTCTACTGCATTAGACAAAGGGGGTGTAGGTATAATATATCGACTCCATGCATATTCTTCAGGAGAGGGGAAGATTTAAGGGGAAAGAATAAAAGCTAACAGCTGGGGAATAGAGAGACTGTGTGGGAAATAATATTATATAAGGTTGAAAATATTACAAAGTTATATCATACGATTCTCACTGCTATTAGTCCCGTCTTTCGCCGCACACAGAGGGACTCGATGTGCCCAAATCCTGTCTAAATCTACAAGCCTCCTACATAATTGAATTCAACACTGTTGGGGGGCCTGGTGTTCTATAGGTGAGGCAGAAGTGCAGCTAGGATAGAATAGAGCTATTCATTCATGATTCCCCAAGAGCTGGAGGTATCCTGGTATCGTGATTCGTGGGTATGTACTAAGTACTAACTTATAAAAAAAGCTGAAGAATAAGATGGAGAAGAAAGATAGTTGCAGTATACCAAATAGTAATTGTATGCTAGATGCTAGTGGTATGCCCTGCGAACCAAATAAAAGACAAAGAACATCATTATAGCTACCTACCTAAAATAGATGGCATCAAGAAAGTATAGAGGATTGTAGATGCGTGTGGTTACGTGGTGAACACACATGGCGACCACCTCAACAAATCGAGATATCGCTTTGTTGTCCTGCCAGTTGTCATCCAGGCAAAATGTACACCTGCAGTGCCGCGGGTTAAAGGTGTTTTTGCCATGTGCTTTAGAGAATCAAAGCTGACTGCAGACTGCTCCTCAACAACACATGACTCACTCCAAAGCTATATAGCGGCGCCAGAACCCGATTTTTGCGCTTAGATGGGGTCTGTGGTGCCAGACAGCTCCAAAGAATAATCAGGGATAAACAATTCCACTAACTTGAGTAAGATGTCCAGGGTCATAACCTCACAGTAATGTGCTGCATTCACCACCTTCCCCTGTGAATCTATCAACCTCCCCACAAAGGTCTCACAGCAACTCCCTATCTTCTCAACGAACATGTCAACTGACTTCCTGTGAAATGCCCGTCCAAGGAGCTTCCGCCTCTTGCCCCACTTTGGCTGACTGGCTACTATCAGGCCCTCACCTGCCGAAAATTAGTACTCAATGTTATATCATCTCTTTATTTCTCACGTCAGTTTCTTGCATACAGGGTCGCGCAATCTGACAATAGATTATATGATCTACCAAATGAAAAACAGTCGTCTCACCTGTGAAAGCCTCGAGGAACCTATAAACATACTTCCGTTCCTTCGGTAGGTTCAGAGTTAGGAGTTCTCTCAGTGGCACTGGGTGGTGGACGTAGACAATGGGTATAAAAGAGGACACCATGTACCTGAATAGGAGTTAGAGATACAGCAGGAAGTGGAGACACATCATCCATGATCAAAGCAAGAGTTGTTAGAGAGACACGTGATGGGTAAGTTCATACCATTCATTCAGAGGGGATTAACTTAATGATCAGCTGTTGGTAATCATTTCAAATCTTGATACTGCATTTCCTTGTTGAGTAACAACAAGCATTTCCAGTTCAGCTGTTGTCGAGATCTACATAGAATCAGAGTCACATTCCCAATCAAATTAATTAATCGAATCATTCGCCCAATTAGCTCACATGCACCTTCCTTACTTGAACATAACAGGGAATTCCGCTGACCAGCTATGAAACTTCCTCAACCCTGCCGGTTTAATAGGTACAGCCTGGAGGGTATTCCCAAATAGTGGCCATCCCCGGGGTCCAGGCACCACTGACTCAATGTACCCATTTTGGGTTTTAACCCAGACCAACAGGAACACGTGTCGTGCAGCTAGACAGCCCATACTCAGGAAAATCAGAAACCTGTGCCGGGATATGAACCGGAAAACACTGCGAAGTATAACAATGAACTCCTCTTTATGGTTTAGTGCCCCAATTAGGGATCCCTCATTCCCAGGGTTTGTAGGGCTTGAGAGAAGGGTGTTAAAGGCTATGACGTACACCAGTGCACATGCAGCCAGGAGATAGTAGGAGCACAGAAAGGAAAAGATCTGGGATGGTAGCATTGAAACTTTCCGAGAAACATATCCTCTCATCCCTGAGTAAAGTTCAAGTTGTTGAGTAAGGAACGATGGTATAGTACGAGGTAAAATACTTGAAGTAAAACTAAATTTTGCACTTTCTCCAGCAGTACTTGTGCTGGGAGAGGAGGGCCAGAGCAAATGTGACCCCATGAGCTGATGTATCATGACCTGGGAAGTAGAGAGATGATGATGGACAATTTATCCGTGATTGGGGAGAGGATGGAAGGTTTTTCATGAAAGAAACGATTCAGCAGATATCTGACCCAGGTCAATCAAATTTCATCTAGTGGTGAAATATTCACTGAATCATATCTTGTAAGAACCCTGTAACAAAGTGATTCCATGATTACCAGCAAATAGTAGAGTGGTAACTTCGCTAGCCAAGTCTTCAACACTGATTTCATCTGATACCCCCATTTCTTCATACACTTGGGACACAATATCATTGTTTGTTCCATCCGCCTGGCTTCTTTTCTATAATGGGCATTCAGATGAATAATTATATCATTTAGGAGAGTTTGCCAGTATGACTGAATGTATCACACAAAACGTCATTGTCAGTGTAACTGTGACAAATATAGCGAATCAAATTCAGACTTCAGTTATTCAGTTACTTTGTCAGATCTTACATGTGGACACTATATCATTCAATGATTCATAACACTCATTCATATTCGGATACTTACGCGAGATAGTTCAATGATGTCAGTAGTAAACTGTTGGGCTTCCTTCACTAGCTTCCTGAACTCCCTTCCTGCAGGTGTCCTGGAGAATTGGAATTTATACAGGATTTTGCTGCTGATCGGGGTGAAAACACCATACATCTGTCAGGTCAATGCTCTGATTGCAGCGAAATGAGAATTGGTTCAGGTCAATTCTCTGACAGCGATATGTTGTTGGGCTGGAAGCACAGTGTTCTGGACAGTACCGCCAGACAAAATCAGACTGTGTTTAGGATTCATTCGATATTCGATATTCACACCATTGTCTACCAAGAGTTTGGATCTTGATTCTACTGCATTAGACAAAGGGGGTGTAGGTATAATATATCGACTCCATGCATATTCTTCAGGAGAGGGGAAGATTTAAGGGGAAAGAATAAAAGCTAACAGCTGGGGAATAGAGAGACTGTGTGGGAAATAATATTATATAAGGTTGAAAATATTACAAAGTTATATCATACGATTCTCACTGCTATTAGTCCCGTCTTTCGCCGCACACAGAGGGACTCGATGTGTCCAAATCCTGTCTAAATCTACATGCCTCCTACATAATTGAATTCAACACTGTTGGAGGGCCTCTTGTTCTATAGGTGAGGCAGAAGTGCAGCTAGGATAGAATAGAGCTATTCATTCATGATTCCCCAAGAGCTGGAGGTATCGTGATTCGTGGGTATGTACTAAGTACTAACTAATAAAAAAGCTGAAGAATAAGATGGAGAAGAAAGAAAGTTGCAG
Organism: Pleurobrachia bachei; assembly: GCA_000695325.1. NCBI lineage: Eukaryota > Metazoa > Ctenophora > Tentaculata > Cydippida > Pleurobrachiidae > Pleurobrachia > Pleurobrachia bachei. The sequence continues at coordinate 926 of AVPN01001766.1, read as the reverse complement.
TATACCAAATAGTAATTGTATGCTAGATGCTAGTGGTATGCCCTGCGAACCAAATAAAAGACAAAGAACACCATTATAGCTACCTACCTAAAATAGATGGCATCAAGAAAGTATAGAGGATTGTAGATGCGTGTGGTTACGTGGTGAACACACATGGCGACCACCTCAACAAATCGAGATATCGCTTTGTTGTCCTGCCAGTTGTTATCCAGGCAAAATGTACACCTGCAGTGCGGGTTAAAATGGTGTTTTTGGGAATGGGGCCATGTGCTTTAGAAAATCAAAGCTGACTGCAGACTGCTCCTCAACAATAAATGACTCACTCCAAAGCTATATAGCGGCGCCAGAACCCGATTTTTGCGCTTAGATGGGGTCTGTGGTGCCAGACAGCTCCAAAGAATAATCAGGGATAAACAATTCCACTAACTTGAGTAAGATGTCCAGGGTCATAACCTCACAATAGTGCGTTGCATTCACCACCTTCCCCTGTGACTCTATCAACCTCCCCACAAAGGTCTCACAGCAGCTCCCTATCTTCTCAACGAACATATCAACTGACTTCCGGTGAAATGCCCGACCAAGGAGCTTCCGCCTCTTGCCCCACTTTGGCTGACTGGCTACTATCAGGCCCTCACCTGCCGAAAATTAGTACTCAATGTTATATCATCTCTTTATTTCTCTCGTCAGTTTCTTGCATACATGATACAAGGTCGCGCAATCTGACAACAAATTATATGATCTACCAAATGAAAAACAGTCGTCTCACCTGTGAAAGCCTCGAGGAACCTATAAACATACTTCCGCTCCTTCGGTAGGTTCAGAGTCAGGAGTTCTCTCAGTGGCACTGGGTGGTGGACGTAGACAATCGGAATAAATGAGGACACCATGTACCTGAATAGGAGTTAGAGATACAGCAGGAAGTGGAG
>AVPN01001765.1:0-18696 GCA_000695325.1 Pleurobrachia bachei | reverse complement strand
GGTCGCTGCGTGACCTCGATCTCGCTCGCGCTAGGTGTCAATGACACCAAGCCTTGGCAGCGCTACCTTCGCTGTAAATATGGCATACATATACTAATGTGTATAGAATCTCGACTCTATGTATATACAATAACGAGTATCAATTTTTAACAAAACAGGTCCTGTTTAATTTTCCAGTAACTTGGAGTGGTACGAGAAAAATTATTGAATAAATCATTTTTCAACATGTTGTTTCTCGCAATAATTTTGTTCGAGCATATGGTCAGACGTTCTAGATTGAACAGTATAATTATCACGTATATAACAGCTACACACCAATTATATCACCTAAATGTGTGAACTTGAGGCCTCAAAGCTGTGAGATTATATATGGACTTGGGGGACCACTCAACCATAATATGCTAGATAATGAAGACATTTGAAACGATTAAATTTACTAGTAAAGTAAGGATAAGAACTACCGAATATAACAAATTACATCAGTAAATAATTTACCAAACCAGCCAACTAAAAGCAATTTCCCACGATACTACTTGATATCAGCTTGCAGGATCCCTCCCGGTCCCTGCTCTCAAGCTCATACTTTCTGACATCAGATGTCAGAAGTCAGTTCAGAATTATTGCTTGATGGTTGCATGACCATTGATCAGCTGATTTACACAAGTAAACAACCAATCAGAACTCGTTATTTAGGTCACGTAACTGGTTATCAGCCAATCAGGGACTAGTATTTCCTGATTCGGACGGTTCCTGATCTAGCATTCCTCATCCTTGATGTCCTCCAGCCCCTTGATCCTCAGAATCCTGCCCATGCCGGGTGAGGGTGCATCTACCACACTCATGCTTCTCATACCCCGGGGTGTCAGACTTCCCAAACTACTGACATTGGAACCTCTCCGCAAATTCACCGCGAGCACATTTCCCAGCGAGGCACTTCGGCTTTTTAGTAGTTCGAGTGTAGTGTTTTCTATTATAACTGATGTGACGAGGGATGGTCTCCGGGGAATGAACGTTTTCCTAGTAACCACACATCCAATGAATCTCCTGAACGTCTCATTTGTAAAGTAATACGCGAATATGTTAGACCACGAGTTGGTGTAGAGCATAAAATTCATTAGAGTCCTGAACTTGTTGTTAATGACATAATCCAGCCCAGCTAGTATGAGAGTGTATCTATAGCGTTTCCCGTACATTCTTTCATTTTTGTACCGTCAATCTTATTGTCACAACACCAAGTTAGACTTGTTATAACGTGTCTTGCCCTGGACGAGTTTTAGAAGGGCACCATTCACCAGCATCATTGTTGCTGAGGGGATGAAAGTATAGACTATTGCCATAATCATATCTACACTAGTCCAGTAGGGTGAGAGTGTAGCTGGGAAACCATAGTCGCAGGAGGATTTCGGAGGGTAGTAGCTGATTTCCCTCTTATCACTCTCTCTTATCAGATTTGAGATAAAGTATGTTCCGGGGTGGATAAATGCCACAATCCAACTCCCAACGGTGATCAGCCATGCTGTTTTAGTTGTGGGTTTCCAGGATTTTAGGGGCCACGCACACCTCACATACCGGTTAGATCGGTCCTAACACTACTCTGTCTATCATTGCTACCGACACCACATGACAAGGTACGTGGTGGCATGACACAGGCCCGTGCCCATAACCCATCTCTCTCCGGCGAGGAGGGAGATGAGGGTTGGGAGAATCCAAATTAGGGCAAAGAGAAGGTCGGATACAGCAAGGTTCCGGATAAGCTACTCTCTATCAAATAGTTCCAACTACGGAAAGGCACCCTGGCGATATTTGATCGTCATGTTCCCAACGATACCTTTGGAAAACGATGGGGGAGTTTATGAAGGGGCAATTAAATTTTTTAATAAAAACATTTATGAAGGAGCAAGAAACATGATATCACTTACCCATAGAAAAAGAAAAGAAAGTCCAAAGTAGGAGGATCCAACTTTCCACATCCGTTCTTTGGTAACCTTCATAGTCCTCCCGAATTTCTGACATCCTTGTTTGATGAGGTGAATAATTAATTTAGAATGAATTAAATTTGCTCATACCAAGGCAGGAAATTAAGGCATAATAATATTTAGAGCCGACAAAAAGCACAAACGTTTGCTAATTATTGGTGTATAGGAAGCGGTCAAGAAATTCACCGGAAATTCACCTTATAACTTATTGGCAGTGCCAGATGTATTCTAAATGTCAAGATTCGCTGGTTACACCAATATTGAACAATTTGGGTTTTTTGTCCGGTTGCTATTATGGTAAATCCGCAAATCACACTATAACATGTGTATGTGTTTGTGTGTAACAAACACCTTGTTTAGTGTAATGTGTGTACAATACAGTTTCACATGTCTGTCTGTCTGTATAATAGTGTGTACTGTTTATATCTGTCTGTTTGTGAATCTTTCTGTCTTTGTTTGTGTCCGTCAGTGTGTTTCTGCAGTGTTTCTGCAGTGTGCAGTGACTATTTGAATACAATGTAGCTGACAGTAGCTGTAAATGTTTCAACATATTGTGTCTGTACAGCTGTGTATTGACCTTCTTGATCACACATCTCTATCTGGTAAACACTACTTCAAATGATGGCCGGGTGAGTGTCATTTGGTGAGGATCGCTTTGTTAGCCCGTATGGTGTTTTCTCCTTGCATTAGTCGCCGTGTCGTTAACAGAGACCAAGTGAGTGTGAGCTAAGAATAGAAGGGAAGAGTCAACAAAAATCGAGAGGTAAAAAATGGCAGGTGTCGGGTCATTCGTCAGTGGAATAAATCTCATGAGAACTTAACCTTTCACAGAGAATACAAAATAGTCAATACGTCAAACTTAGTTCGGATCTGTTCTGACATGAATAAATTTTGCTTATGAATACTGGAGTCAGATTTACCGGAAACCTCCATGAAATGTATCGAGGTGCACGGCAGATCGGTTTGGTTTCACATAAAATTCTAAGCTTTTTCGTTCGGTAAATCGAGGTTTGACTGTATTTGCAAAACAATTGATAAGTTAGATCTAGGGATCAGAAGAATGCAGCTAAGACCACGAAGGAAGTGTATGGCCCCTCTAATTACCGAGTTGTATTATAATGCTACTGTCCTTATATATGATGAAAGGAGGGGAGATCGGAGAGGGGTGATAGAGTGGGATAGAGAGAGGGAGAGAGATCGAGAGAGAGAGAGAGAGAGAGATAGTGGGATAGAAAGGTAGAGATACAGAGAGAGAGATGAAGCAGTTATAGAAACTGATCAGGGATACTCTTGTTCTTTGAATGACATTTATTATCATGATCATAGCTATCTAGTGGTGCAATCCAAAGCCATACATTGATCAAAATCGAATATGATCTAATATGTGCTATATCACTGGTGTGTATCTGTATAACGGGCCCCGCGAGGGGCGCGTTATTCCCGCATATTGGCCCGTTGCGGAGCAACGGGACAATATGCAATATATCACCCCGAAAGCAGTGAGGGTGATATATTGATACACATAAGGTGTTATAGCATACAACACCCACTGCAAGCAATGCAGAGAACGACAACAATCCTCTTTCAGGTTTTTCATCTCAGTTTGACAAACTATTCAACTGGTTGTTAATGACATAATCCAACCCTGCTAGTATGAGGGTGTATCTGATCGCAAAGGGCATGTAAGAAAGTAAAAACATGGCAGTTAGAATAACAGTCAACACCAAGTTAGACTTGTTATAACGTGTCTTGCCCTGGACGAGTTTTAGAAGGGCACCATTCACTAGCATCATTGTTGCTGAGGGGATGAAAGTATAGACTATTGCCATAATCATATCTACACTAGTCCAGTAGGGTGAGAGTGTAGCTGGGAAACCATAGTCGCAGGAGGATTTCGGAGGGTAGTAGCTGATTTCCCTCTTATCACTCTCTCTTATCAGATTTGAGATAAAGTATGTTCCGGGGTGGATAAATGCCACAATCCAACTCCCAACGGTGATCAGCCATGCTGTTTTAGTTGTGGGTTTCCAGGATTTTAGGGGCCACGCACACCTCACATACCGGTTACTAGCCAGGATTGTGATGAGACAGATAGTAACGATGGCTGTGGTGTACTGTAGGTACGTGGTGGCATGACACAGGCCTGTGCCCATAACCCATCTCTCTCCGGCGAGGAGGGAGATGAGGGTTGGGAGAATCCAAATTAGGGCAAAGAGAAGGTCGGATACAGCAAGGTTCCGGATAAGGATGAGAGATAGTTTATCAAGGTTGATGCCTTTCCGTGGGACCGCTATAATGATCGTCATGTTCCCAACGATACCTTTGGAAAACGATGGGGGAGTTTATGAAGGAGCAATTCAATTTTTTAATAAAAACATTTATGAAGGAGCAAGAAACATGATATCACTTACCCATAGAAAAAGAAAAGAAAGTCCAAAGTAGGAGGATCCAACTTTCCACCTCCGTTCTTTGGTAACCCTCATAGTCCTCCCGAATTTCTGACATCCTTGTTTGATGAGGTGAATAATTAATTTAGAATGAATTGAATTTGCTCATACCACGGCAGAAAATTAAGGCATAATAATATTTAGAGCCGACAAAAAGCACAAACGTTTGCTAATTATGGGTGTATAGGAAGCGGTCAAGAAATTCACCGGAAATTCACCTCATAACTTATTGGCAGTGCCAGATGTATTCTAAATGTCAAGATTCGCTGGTTACACCAATATTGAACAATTACCCAAAAAACAGGCCAACGATAATACCATTTAGGCGTTTAGTGTGATATACATGTGTATGTGTTTGTGTGTAACAAACACCTTGTTTAGTGTAATGTGTGTACAATACAGTTTCACATGTCTGACTGTCTGTATAATAGTGTGTACTGTTTATATCTGTATCTGTCTGTTTGTGAATCTGTTTCTGCAGTGTTTCTGCAGTGTGCAGTGTGTAGTGACTATTTGAATACAATTTAGCTGACAGTAGCTGTAAATGTGCCAACATATTGTGTCTGTACAGCTGTGTATTGACCTACTTGATCACACATCTCTATCTGGTAAACACTACTTCAAATGATGGCCGGGTGAGTGTCATTTGGTGAGGATCGCTTTGTTTTCTCCTTGCATTAGTCGCTGTGTCGTTAACAGAGACCAAGTGAGTGTGAGCTAAGAATAGAAGGGAAGAGTCAACAAAAATCGAGAGGTAAAAAAACGGCAGGTGTCGGGTCATTCGTCAGTGGAATAAATCTCATGAGAACTGAACCTTTCACAGAAAATACAAAATAGTAAATACGTCAAACATAGTTCGGATCTGTTCTGACATGACTAAACTTTGCTTATGAATACTGGAGTCAGATTTACCGGAAACCTCCATGAAAGGATGTGAATGTATCGAGGTGCACGGTAGATCGGTTTGGTTTCACATAAAATTCTAAGCTTTTTCGTTCGGTAAATCGAGGTTTGACTGTATTTGCAGAACAATTGATAAGTTAGATCTAGGGAGAAGAATGCAGCTGAGACCACGAAGGAAGTGTATGGCCCCTCTAATCAACGAGATGTATTATAATGCTACTGTCCTTATATATGATGAAAGGAGGGGAGATCGGAGAGGGGTGATAGAGTGGGATAGAGAGAGAGAGAGAGAGAGAGATAGTGCGATAGAAAGGTAGAGATACAGAGAAGAGAGATGAAGCAGTTATAGAAACTGATCAGGGATACTCTTGTTCTTTGAATGACATTTATTATCATGATCATAGCTATCTAGTGGTGCAATCCAAAGCCATACATTGATCAAAATTGAATCAGATCTATCTAATGGGATGAACAATCTTCACAATGGATAAATGGTTGCAAGTTCAGGGATATCTATGATTTTATTCAAAAGAGAAAGTAACCAATTATGATTATCAATGAGAAAGTAATACCAATTATCAACTGATTATCCCTGATCAAATGTCGCCTACGGCAATCCACATCATACATGAAAGCGATTCTACGGACACGATTACAAAACTTGTACTCAACAAATAGAAAATGATATGTTTTGGATTTCGTTTACGATATTATCAAAATATATTATAGACATAGATCTATAGTTTAAGTATAATAATCTATAGTTTAAATATAATATGTTAATTCATAATTACGTTACACAAATATACTTTATGTACAATGTGGACAAGTATTTGTACACCGTGCCCCATTTTGACAATGAATATGAATGGAATGGATCAAATATCCTAAAACAAAAGAAGAGGAGAAATTTCAAAAGTTTCTCATTCACACTCTAAAAACATTTGACCCTTTGAAAAGCCGACAGAATATGGTGGTTGCTAAATAGCTAGAGTTCCTAAGTCATTAGCTTTGTTATAAAGACGCTATAAAACATCTGCAGATTCCAGCTCTGCAGAGGGGCAATTAGATTACGTAATCTCAAACAAGACGTCATTTGGTTATTGACAAGCTGTTGGTATAATTGTTAAGCGTTTTAAACTGACGACAGCTCAAAGTTGAGTGGCGATAAGAGGCAAATGACCTTACTCATACATAAACTGTCTGGCGCCACCCGATCTGAGCGTACTTCAGAGAGGATAAAACCAACTGTACAACAGATCGTAAAACTGCTTACCTTGATTAATGTCACTCCTTCTTAAACTACAAACATAAAAGTGACGTGGTGCCTTATATTATAAAGAATAATCAAACGGGACATTTATCTCCTTCTTAAACTAAGCTTTACTTAGAGTAGTATAAGAGCTTTGACTCCTTCATAAATAAAGGCACGTTACTCCAGCACTCCTTTATAAAACGAGTCGAGAGTAATTTGACTCCTTCATAAAACAGTCTATAGCTGACTATTTGCTAAACTACCATGAGGGTCATCATTATAACTTCATATATACTCCCTCTCTCTAAATTAGATTAGAGTCTAATCTTATGTTATGCACTCTACCTCTGATCTCTCTGTTCATCCTTTTTTCTGCGTATTACGGACAAATTCTTTAACTCCTTCCACATTTTAGACTCGGCCAAATGTCACCTTTTAGGATATAGGGATCACAATTGTTTAACGGGAGACTAATTGCACTATAAAATGACACCCAGTAAACAGTATCTATTATAGACACTCTCCTCCCCCTCCAATCTTTCTCCCCTCCCATCTCTCAATCAAGAGGCATAGTATCAAGATGTGTGCACTATATGGACAAATGACCTGCCCTTACACCACTGTCAAAACTCACATCCCTGACGTCACAATAGCTATATAATGCAACACATATAGACTCGCGTTTAGACGGAGCTAGTGCAATATATTCGAAACAAATAAAAAGGCTAGAATGAAAAAGAGAACTTTTACAAAAATGTAACACATGGAAAGAGCACCTGAAAGCTCTTAAAAGTAGAGTGAAAGAAGCTTTTCAAGACAACTCAACACCTTTAAGTTTATACTGCAGAGGAAGAGATATTGAATGAGAGCTATAGATTCGACAGCTGACGGATTATATATTCTGACAAGTAGTTCAGGCAGACTTGAATTGTTCATACTTCAAGCGACTCAAAGGCATGGACAGATTTCTCATATCTTACTAGGTCATTACTGCAGGCAGACAGTTTTTACATAGTATATCTGCGGGACCATACCACAAGAATTATTGCATTATGTATTCATAATGCTGTGTTTCCCTGCCCTACTCATTCACACTCTAAAAACATTTGACCCTTTGAAAAGCCGACAGAATATGGTGGTTGCTAAATAGCTAGAGTTCCTAAGTCATTAGCTTTGTTATAAAGACGCTATAAAACATCTGCAGATTCCAGCTCTGCAGAGGGGCAATTAGATTACGTAATCTCAAACAAGACGTCATTTGGTTATTGACAAGCTGTTGGTATAATTGTTAAGCGTTTTAAACTGACGACAACTTAAAGTTGAGTGGCGATAAGAGGCAAATGACCTTACTCATACATAAACTGTCTGGCGCCACCCGATCTGAGCGTACTTCAGAGAGGATAAAACCAACTGTACAACAGATCGTAAAACTGCTTACCTTGATTAATGTCACTCCTTCTTAAACTACAAACATAAAAGTGACGTGGTGCCTTATAAAGAATAATCAAACGGGACATTTATCTCCTTCTTAAACTAAGCTTTACTTAGAGTAGTATAAGAGCTTTGACTCCTTCATAAATAAAGGCACGTTACTCCAGCACTCCTTTATAAAACGAGTCGAGAGTAATTTGACTCCTTCATAAAACAGTCTATAGCTGACTATTTGCTAAACTACCATGAGGGCCATCATTTTGACTTCATATTTGCACTCTCGCTCTAACTTAGATTAGAGTCTAATCTTATGTTATGCACTCTACCTCTGATCTCTCTGTTCATCCTTTTTTCTGCGTATTACGGACAAATTCTTTAACTCCTTCCACATTTTAGACTCGGCCAAATGTCACCTTTTAGGATATAGGGATCACAATTGTTTAACGGGAGAATAATTGCACTATAAAACGACGCCCAGTAAACAGTCTCTATTATAGACACTCTCCTCCCCCTCCAATATTTCTCCCCTCTCATCTCTCAATCAAGAGGCATAGTATCAAGATGTGTGCACTATATGGGCAAATGACCTGCCCTTACACCACTGTCAAAACTCACATCTCTGACGTCACAATAGCTATATAATGCAACACATATAGACTCGCGTTTAGACGGAGCTAGTGCAATATATTCGAAACAAATAAAAAGGCTAGAATGAAAAAGAGAACTTTTACAAAAATGTAACACATGGAAAGAGCACCTGAAAGCTCTTAAAAGTAGAGTGAAAGAAGCTTTTCAAGACAACTCAACACCTTTAAGTTTATACTGCAGAGGAAGAGATATTGAATGAGAGCTATAGATTCGACAGCTGACGGATTATATATTCTGACAAGTAGTTCAGGCAGACTTGAATTGTTCATACTTCAAGCGACTCAAAGGCATGGACAGATTTCTCATATCTTACTAGGTCATTACTGCAGGCAGACAGTTTTTACATACATATCTGCAAGACCATATAACCACACTTCGAGAGTTATATGTAACTAGGCAATAGGGATGGACAATGGAGCAATGCCAATAGTTATTAGTGATAAACAACAATCCTAATTAATGAATTCTAGTTAGAAGCCCGTACAATGTTCTATAGTGTATAATTGTGAGATGATATATAGTTAAATTTTGAATTTTACCGACAGGCCGCCGCGCGGCCGCGCGCGGTCAAGTAAATGGATTTGCGCGTGCTAAACTATTATGATCACATCTCTGGTTCCTGATAAGATAAAGACTTGATCTTGGTTGCGTTGGAAAAAGAAAAATCGTATCTTTGCAATGCTTTTAGGTTCAAATTTTAAAATTGTCAGGAATTTGATTTCGATTCAAAGTATGTAAGGCGCGAAGGTTACCTTAATTACAGTACGCGGCGGCCCGTCGGTTAAATAAAAAATGCGACTTTACATGCGGTTTAATTATAACTGCAGTCATCCCACCTAGAGACGGAAGTAGGTAAAATCATCTTCCACGTACATTCATGTACATTCAATACATCAGATTTGGATTGTACAGTGATTGTACAGTGATTTTACAGTGATTGTACAACGATTATACCTACACCTATATAATTATACACCTGCATAGGATGACGAACAGTATTTTCACATTAGGAATGCAGCTTTGATTAGTTAAAATTTCAATTAGAATAATTGAGAAAGAATGTTTGGTGACGCGTCCGATCTCAGATGAAAGGCTGGATCTCGAGACACAGCTGTTTGTGTCATGGGGGATGTGTGGCTATAAAAAATAGAGGACCCACTTTGGAAAAAGATTAAATTTCCCCCGCCGATGAAATGAGAAAATACTGGAAGATCGTGGGAGAGCTGTTGTTGCGAGTATGTCAATGTTAGAGGCGGAAAGATGTTAACTGTTAAGTATGATCCCAGATGTCAGATCACGAATATGGATAGCGGAGTATGACTCGAGATCGAGAAAAATTATTAGGATAATCGCCGGAGTATGACGTGAGAGAATCTCTATGGAACCCTAGTAGGATGATTTACGGGGAATTAAAATCGGGCTGGGCCTCTAGATGACGTAATAGGGAAAGGGCCTATATAGATGACGTGAGGAGGAGCTGGGCCTGGGGATTATTTGGCTGCAGGAGATCGGAATCGTGGAATGTGGATATATTTCATTGACAGGTGGTTTGATCCCGCCCCGGGGATTACCAAAGACTCTCACACATTTAATGAGCTCATTAGGAATTACTACCTGCAGCTGCTGGTGATGTCAAATACCACATAACCCGCAAAGGTCCATACCACGCCATGATCCCAGTATCTGTATATTCTGTATAGTGGGGTGCCGGGGGTTGGATCATACCACTCAATGAATATTGAATAATTGCACTTGCAGGGCTCGTGTGCGGCTGAGATAAGTACACAGGACATCAAAGACTAAGAGAATTGAAAATTAATTATACAATCTCAGGAGACACAGGAATGAACGGACACATTCGTGAATGAATTTAACGAGTCCAAGGATAGAACTCAAAAGGAACCAAACATTATTGATTTATCACAATATTCATTTAGTACTGCAGGTGGCCTGAATTACAGTGTAGAAGCTCTGGATCAGTACCAGCATAAATATAAGAAGTGCAAGACCGATGAGAATCGATGAGCGAATGGTGCGTCTTTATATCTACTGCTGCAGCATATGAATATAATCAGGGCCGGGGTTATGTGGTCCATATATCTCAGATTATATTGGGGTAATAATTCATATAATGATCACAATATTGGACTAGGGGTTAATTATAGTATTGTCTTCCGCAAAGGGCTAGCCTTCTCTCTACAAAATTCGCCAAGGAACCAATTGGATGTGGCCAAGGTGATAATTCATTACTATACTGACCAGCTTGACCAGAACAAGGTGCCCGGATCATAATGATATTGCCATATAATAATTGAAGATGGTACAGATTGCTGATCCAGATTCTATAAGTATGATTATATTTAGTAGATAGAGCTGTGGCTAGTTATATAGAAGTTATAGCACGCAAACGATAGACAAAAATTCATATGCCGATACCGTCGGTATCGAGAGGACTTTTATCGCAGAACTGCCCCCGAATTAACACATTGAAGGTAAATTTAACTGAATCTATAAGAAAAATTAGCAGCACGAATTTTCCCGTACCGTCGAAGCTGCAAATGCAGTAATTACTGCATGATAATACGTAAAATCATCTCTCGGCTGACTTTGACAGTTTAAATCAGATAACATAGCAAGCATTTCCTTGTACAACTGCAGACATAATTTGTAATTATTATTATTGTTAGTTTCTAATCTGCAAAGTGCTGCAAGCTGCTACATAATTCAAATAAATCTTATTAATAAGATTAAGCGGAAGGAGGATCGAACAAGGCGAACTAATAATCTGTGATATCAAAATATCTGCATCTAAGCGGAATGATTTCAACGGTAAATAAAGCGTGACCGTATAAGAACAAACCCAGAGTATGATTAAATAAAACCCTCATTCACAGTAATTAAAGAAAAAAGGTTGTCGAGATCACTCCGTTTATCTTACTTGTTTAGTGATTAAATTAAATGACAATTGTAATGATCGCATGGCCTGTTTTTCGAATTGTGATCATGTTGTCATTACACCGGCCATACACATGTAATAATTGCTCTTTTTATGATCACACTCGAGTGATGGAATCCACGTTTAGAATACAGTTGGGCCCCTCGAATTACTGGGGTGGTCGGGAGAAGGGCTTTGCCCGGTAAATAGGGGTTCGGTACTGTAATTCCAAATGCAGTTGAAAAACACAGCTTGGATTTAAATTGTAACAAACTATAAAAAGATTACGGTTAAAAGTAGAACACACACACTCAGAGAGTGTAGTAATGGCTTTGTTCGTCTCCCCATAATACACCTGACCACGTTACATTCATGATACACGTGTACATCAACTAAAACCCAGGTGGAAGCTTCTGATCACAACAACAAGGCAATATTTGTACCCTCTTGAGTGATAACCTTGTGGTGGAGGACCCCTGTGGGAATTGCCCCGCTAAGATGTGGATTCGATTGTGGTCGGCTCCGTTAGGAAGATCTCCAATTGTGAGCTTTTTCACAATGTGAAACACCAGAAACACTTTAGGATTGTAGATCATTTGGAAAGCGATTTGCATATAAATAAGAAACATGAAAGCCTACTATAATATGTTCCCAACTCTATATCCTTCTCCAATAGTTACGCAATTCATAATTATGAAAGTGTGAAACTTGTTATGTGTGTGAGCCATGGCTGTTACTGAAACTTTTGTTACAACTTATAACGCAACTTATATAATAGCGAACACAGCTGTGTGACTTTATTATTTCACATGTCTCTATATAGCCCATTGTGAACTATAGGTTTCCTAACCTAATCTTCATTTCCCATCTGTTACACGTATACCTAGATTAGATGAAAAACGTACCAAAACTGATCAAAACGTACTGAATTGAAAGGAATGCAGTGGACATATGTTCTCCTTTATTCGGCATTTATATAACGTTGGCAGGAGACACACAGTATACTAGCTGACAAGCAATTAGGGGAAAGAGATTCTAGTACTAATTTGTGAAGATAGTTCGATGGAGATTCTAGAACCCACGCCCTTACTACTGCAGCTATCTGCTTTGTATATAGAGTATGAATTGCTGTTGCATTACATCAATACATCACCAGGAATCCAATCACTCAATTGGTAATCGACAGTTGGAAACAGATCCTAGGCTGGGGGTATACGCGTGATTTAGTGATTTACGTTTCGCAGTTAGACCAACAATTGTGCTAGCCATCCATCAACACAATTCACGCAACGACCTTAAATTGCTCCAATCAGATATTCCACTCGTGTCACTGTTTAAATTCTTCGCTCATTGGAAATAGCTGCTTAAGTAAAAACGAAACAACAACGAATTCGTTGCACATAACAATCTCACTGGTGAGACTCACGCGTGCGCAACGTTGCGGGACGTGCAGCCAGTTCGTTGTTGGTTCGCTTTTAAATCAACTTCAAAACTATGGGGCTCTCAGAAACCAAACAAAAATCAGAAGATATAAAGTGACAATAATTGTGCAACTATATTATAGAGTGTCCCCAACATTCCCATCTTCCAATCTTCAAAATGTGTTTTCCATCACTTCACTTGGTATTGTAGGTACACATCATGAGTTCGTAGCCGTGAATAGATTTTACACCGCATCCTCCCTCATTGATATTTAACCTGGGAGGAATGAATGCTTTGACCAACACAGTAATGGTCCTTTCTCGGAGCATGTTCTTTGAACAATCTGCGCGTCTGTTCGCGACACAATCTCCATTCTCAGATGAAAGTCTGAATCGAGACACAGCTGTGTGTGTCATATGGGAGATGTGTGGCTATAAAAAATAGAGGACCCACTTTGGGAAGAAAGATTAAATTTCCCCCGATAAAATGAGAAAATACTGGAAGATCGTGGGAGAGCTTTTGCGAGTATGTCAATGTTAGAGACGGGGAGCTGTTAAAAAGGATCCCAGATGTGGAATCACGATTTGCTATGGGTAACGGGGTATGACGTGAGAAAGGATCTTTATGAATCCAAGTAGGATATATTAGGATAATTGACGGGGAATTAAAATCAGGCTGGGCCTAAAGATGCCGTGAGAGGGAAAGGGCCTGGGGATCAGTTGGAGATCGGAATCGGGGATATATTTCATTGACAGGTGGTTTGATCCCGCCCCGGGGATTACCAAAGACTCTCACACATTTAATGAGCTCATTAGGAATTACTACCTGCAGCTGCTGGTGATGTCAAATACCACATAACCCGCAAAGGTCCATACCACGCCATGATCCCAGTATCTGTATATTCTGTATAGTGGGGTGCCGGGGGTTGGATCATACCACTCAATGAATATTGAATAATTGCACTTGCAGGGCTCGTGTGCGGCTGAGATAAGTACAGGACATCAAAGACTAAGAGAATTGAAAATTAATTATACAATCTCAGGAGACACAGGAATGAACGGACACATTCGTGAATGAATTTAACGAGTCCAAGGATAGAACTCAAAAGGAACCAAACATTATTGATTTATCACAATATTCATTTAGTACTGCAGGTGGCCTGAATTACAGTGTAGAAGCTCTGGATCAGTACCAGCATAAATATAAGAAGTGCAAGACCGATGAGAATCGATGAGCGAATGGTGCGTCTTTATATCTACTGCTGCAGCATATGAATATAATCAGGGCCGGGGTTATGTGGTCCATATATCTCAGATTATATTGGGGTAATAATTCATATAATGATCACAATATTGGACTAGGGGTTAATTATAGTATTGTCTTCCGCAAAGGGCTAGCCTTCTCTCTACAAAATTCGCCAAGGAACCAATTGGATGTGGCCAAGGTGATAATTCATTACTATACTGACCAGCTTGACCAGAACAAGGTGCCCGGATCATAATGATATTGCCATATAATAATTGAAGATGGTACAGATTGCTGATCCAGATTCTATAAGTATGATTATATTTAGTAGATAGAGCTGTGGCTAGTTATATAGAAGTTATAGCACGCAAACGATAGACAAAAATTCATATGCCGATACCGTCGGTATCGAGAGGACTTTTATCGCAGAACTGCCCCCGAATTAACACATTGAAGGTAAATTTAGCTGAATCTATAAGTAAAATTAGCAGTACGAATTGTCCCGTACCGTCGAAGCTGCAAATGCAGTAATTACTGCATGATAATACGTATAATCATCTCTCGGCTGACTTTGAAAGTTTAAATCAGATAACATAGCAAGCATTTCCTAGTACTGTAGACATAATTTGTAATTTTATTATTGTTAGTTTCTAATCTGCAAAGTGCTGCAAGCTGCTACATAATTCGAATAAATCTTATTAATAAGATTAAGCGGAAGGAGGGTCGAACAAGGCGAACTATTAATCTGTGATATCAAAATGCATCTAAGCGGAATGATTTCAACGGTAAAGTTAAGCGTGACCGTATAAGAACAAACCCAGAGTATGATTAAAGAAAAGCCTCATTCACACTAATTAAAGAAAAAAGGTGGTCAAGATCATTCCGTTTATCTTACTTGTTTAGTGATTAAATTAAATGACAACTGTAATGACTGCATGGCCGGTTTTTCGAACTGTGATCATGTTGTCATTAGACAGGCCATACACATGTAATTAGTCTTTTCATGATCAGACTCGAGTGAAGGAATTCACTTTCAGAATACAGTCGGACCTTGTTACGCAATACGCAAGAACCCGGACTCCGAAATACCGGGTGGGATAAAAGTTTTTCCCGGTAAACAGGGCCGGTGCCTGCGGTAAATCAAGGCCCGGGAAATAAGGTTCCAACTGTAATTCCAAACAGTTGAAAAACACAGCTTGGATTTAGACTGCAGACTATAAAAAGATTCTATATGGTTAAAAGTAGAACACACACACAGAGTGTAGTTTAATGGCTTTGTTCGTCTGCCCATAATACACTTGACCACGTGACATCATGATACACGTGTACATCAACTAAAACCCCGGGTGGAAGCTCCTGATCACAACAACACGGCATTGTTGGTATGTACCCTAGACCATGCCCATTCCATGCAGTGGAAGACCCCGGTGGTAAGCCTAAGATGTGGTCAGCTACACGGCTCCAGCTCCGCAAGAAAGACCCCCAATTGTGAACTTTTCACAAAGACATTAACATCTTGTTCAAACTGTGAAACACCAGAAACGCTTAAGGATTGCAGATGTAATTGCTCTTTTCATGATCATTTGGAAAGCGATTTGCATATAAATAAGAAACATGAAAGCCTACTATATGTTCCCAACTCTATATCCTTCTCCAATAGTTACGCAATTTATAATTATGAAAGTGTGAAACTTGATATGTGTGTGAGCCATCATGACTGTTACTGAAACTTTTGTTACAACTTATTTATAACACAACTTATATAATAGCAAACTGCACAGCTGTGCAGGTTGTTGAGTGGGATTGTGTGACCTATTTTATTTCACATGTCTCTATATAGCCCATTGTGAACTGTAGGTCTAAAAGAAGAAGAAGAAGAACTATATAGGTTTCCTAACCTAATCTTCATTTCCCATCTGTTACACTTATACCTAGATTAGATGAAAAACGTACCAAAACTGATCAAAACGTACTGAATTGAAAGGAATGCAGTGGACATATGTTCTCCTTTATTCGGCATTTATATAACGTTGGCAGGAGACACACAGTATACTAGCTGACAAGCAATTAGGGGAAAGAGATTCTATACTAGTACTAATTTGTTCGATGGAGATTCTAGGACCCACGCCCTACTCTACAGCTATCTGCTTTGTATATAGAGTATGAATTGCTGTTGCATTACATCACCAGGAATCCAATCACTCAATTGGTAATCGACAGTTGGAAACAGATCCTAGGCTGGGGGACGGGGGTATACGCGTGATTTAGTGATTTACGTGTCGCAGTTAGACCAACAATTGTGCTAGCCATCCATCAACACAATTCACGCAACGACCTTAAATTGCTCCAATCAGATATTCCACTCGTGTCACTGTTTAAATTCTTCGCTCATTGGAAATAGCTGCTTAAGTAAAAACGAAACAACAACGAATTCGTTGCACATAACAATCTCACTGGTGAGACTCACGCGTGCGCAACGTTGCGGGACGTGCAGCCAGTTCGTTGTTGGTTCGCTTTTAAATCAACTTCAAAACTACGGGTCTTTCAGAAACCAAACAAAAAGCAGAAGATATAAAGTGACAATAATTGCGCAACTATAGTATAGAGTGTCCCCAACATTCCCATCTTCCAATCTTCAAAATGTGTTTTCCATCATCACTTGGTATTGTAGGTACACATCATGAGCTCGTAGCCGTGGATAGATTTTACACCACATCCTCCCTCATTGATATTTAACCTGGGAGAAATGAATGCTTTGACCAACACAGTAAACGACTAAGAAAATCCGAAAGGATCAAAAGGCCAAGAAAAAGGTTGTTGTTGTTCGTATATAATAGGGTAATTCATAGGAAAGTCACTTATTCATGACTTACTCGGGGAAGGTATCAAGCCACTGTGTAAAGAACTTTGTACAGTCGTGATCATTTCGAGAGGTAGTACAGAGGGTTACCAAGTGGGAATCCAACGTACCTTTCTCCTCTGTGCAGATTGAGAGAGATATGTTATACTTGCAGTAGGATAAGGGTTAGGGATGTTCCCTGAGATTCTTTTAGAAGGTTCGCTTAGTAACTCTTAGAAAGTATAGTAGCGTTTTGCTGTGTTAACAAAATAATGCAACTTGCTTCTGCAAAGATCAGTTTTCAGTTTTAACTGTTCTCTTGATGTTTCACTTAGTTTGTCACTCCAGCGATTCATAATCTTCCTGAAGAGGGATACGAGAATAACGAAAACAGGTAAGTTTCAATCTGGCTCGCGATTGATAAATAGATTTGCGATAAATATCAAACTCTTTAAAACCCACCATGACAAATGACTATTTTTGAGGCAGTCCACGATGTACGAATTATCAACAACCACATCATCAACTTCGTTAACCTCGAGTGGTAACCCTGGAAACAAGAAGAAGAATACAACTCTGGCAAATGTATAAATTTATACAAACGTTTCATGATGCCCACGAGGATTGTGAACTATGTATTATTTGTCATATAAAACTACACAATTATAAATATACCTTTGGTATGATTGGGCAATAAGACACCGAGAATAGCGAGGAAAAAAAGATGAAACATCTGAAAACACTAAAAACTAAGAGAAAGAATATCTATCGTGAGTAAACCTATATAACTGAGCACAGTGAGCACGTGATACTGAAACACGTGTGTGGGGGGGGGGTTCAATTTACTCAACGATTCGGATTGATATGTGACCCTGAACAGTATACAATTCTTCGTACTTCAAGTAATGACAGCTGTCTTTTCAACATGTGAAATTGAATGACGTCAGATGATGAGGTCAATAACACGTTTCACGTTTAACGTGGCATATCAGAATTAAATTTAGTAGCACAATAGACCATGACTACTACTACTATTCAGCATCAACATCTGGTGTGGTGGTGGTGGGCAAAGAGCGACCTGAGCGAGCTGCGAGATTTCAGATTATGAAACGCTATTATATAAGGAGAAAGAATTAGAGAAGAAAAGCTAGTTGAAGAAGAAGTAAAAGATAGAAAATCGTACTACTAAAACTAAGAACATTCCACTGGGCTCCAGGTGGTTGCTATGTGATACTAGAATTCATGTGACGATTCACTCATCTGTAGGGAGTTTCACAAAGTGAAGGAACCTTTGTGGCCACGCGGTAAAGAACTGTTCTCTTCTGTAGTGATCAGATCACTATATAGTCCACAAGAATGAAACAATTATAATAGTCCACCTGTGATCAGTGAGACAAGGAGATGAAAAATCATAGAGCTCGTGATTTCAGTTGGACAGTGGGCGTGGTTTAATTGAACGTCATGTGAAAATTAAAGTACGTCAAGAAAATTTGATTGAAATTGAAACATTCCAAGAAATTAAAGGTACTCATACTGATATATCCGTCTCTCATTCTTCTCTCTCTCATTCTTCTCTCTCTCATTCTTCTCTCTCT
>AVPN01001764.1:0-18753 GCA_000695325.1 Pleurobrachia bachei | reverse complement strand
TCTCTCTCTCTCTCTCTCTTTCTCTCTTTCTCTCTCTCTCTCTCTCTTTCCCTCTGTCTCTCTCTTTTTCTCTCTCTTTCTCTCTCTCTCTCTCTCTCTCTCTCATATTAAAGATTCAAAGATTCAATCATATATTTATGAACAAGCGGCTAAGAAATCACATAGAAATACAAGAGAAATCATGAAAACTCAAAATTCAACAACCTTTGACAGGTTCAAACTGTTGAATGCTACAAATCGAAGCATCATTATGATCGTATCTAAGGGCAACTGTCAGGAAAATTGCTGAAAAAATTGACACATCATTATCATTTTGATATTATAGTGTGGGGTTGGTGTTGTGTGGCAGGTGTGCATGGTGCTGCCAACATATTTTGGAGGATAGTAGTGTGAATCATTCACCAAGGATCATTTCATATGGCCATAGCAGATCTTGTTATGTCATTTTGGAAGATAGTAGTATGAAGGACGAAGGTGAATGATTATTTTCTGTGGTACACCCGTTCTAGATCATTGGTCATAGCTCTAAAGTCTAGATTATGAAAATAGACGCAAACTGTTCTGACAACAAACGCCAATATGATATGACAAATGATTAAAATTCCACAAAATATAATATATTATCGTATAGCCAACCCATTCCCTCTTTTCAGATAACAATTTTCACGGATCCCTTCCTACTATACACTCTCCTCACTCTGTTCACTCTGTGTAACATCGCTGCCTGTTTTCTCCTCTCTGTGTTTTTCGTTCAGAGCAAACTGGCGGCCGTCGTCAGTGCAGTAGCGTTCTACTCAATGTACATACCCTACACTATCGCATCACTCCAGGTTAGTTCTTAATTGGCCACTAATTAATTCCTGGATTATATGCTACTTCGATGACAATATTCTAAGGATTGACTTTTGGGACTTATATATGTCCTGTGGGCCTCAAAGTGTGAAACAAATAACATGACTTCTCCCAGGAAGAGCACATGGATTTCTGGATGAAGGCCCTAGCAAGTTTATCATCAACAACTGCCTTTGGATTTGGAATGCTCCAAATATCTCGGTATTTCTTTTCTCCCAAATCCCAGCATATATCTAGCCAGAGTATCCCGGTATCAGTTCCCATTACCTTCCCCCTAAAACATTTAAGTATCCTAAACAATATCTCGATTTCTCAAAAACCTAAATTTTATCTGATCCAAATCTCAGTAATTTGGCTGAACATCATTATTTCATTTCCAGATACGAGGAGCAAGGGGTAGGACTGAGTTGGGACAATCTCTCCACAGATGCAGATAATTTCCGGTCAATGACCTGTTACGATTTATTCCTCATGATGATTTTTGACTTCTTCCTCTACATTTTACTAGCACTCTACTTCCAACAAGTGGGTATTATGTGAGAGACGGCAGGTCTGCTGTCCGGTGTTGTAGCATACAGTTTTGTAATATTGTCCCCTCCATTGGAATCATAAGTGTGTTCAATACAGTTTAGCGAAAAGGGTATCCTATAGTCTAGGCGATCATTCACAATGCTTATTACCCCAGTTTATTATCTCTCTTCCTAGGTGTTACCGGGTAAGGATAGTTCGGCTAAGAAACCCTGGTACTTCCCTATAACGTGCATTTGTAGACTGGTGATCAAACGAGGGCCCAAAGTTGCCCTTTGTCAGCTTGTCCAGTCATCCTCGTTGTCCCAAAATACTTTTTACCCTTCAATTTGACCTCCCGTAATTTATGTAGGGGTTACTTCGTTACCAAAGTAGCAACAGTAGGGTATCATGCGCTGCCCAAGAACATCTAAAAGTTGTGTTTCACTTGGACACTCTAAACCCAAGAATTAAACCCACTAGAACCACTTTTTCTTTGTCAGATTAGAATGTACTCAATTACGGTAAAAGTCCCGCTATTCTCTAATAAGCTAGCTATAAACGCATAAAAGCCTACTTGTCACTGAAGCTACATAGCACAGTATCAAACATGTATAGGAGCTCACAGCAAGCTTTTATCAACGCTATAGTCCACAAAGAAAAGGGGTTTGTGTAGTGGGTGTGTGTGTGTAGTGGGTTCAGTAAAGTCCTAATGGCACTTTAAGAGCTAATGGTACTCAACAAAGAATCGCAAGGGAGCTAGTTGCGGGGAATACTTGATATAGTACTAAGTACAAGTGTGGCCGTGATACACACACACGAAGAGTATACCTACTGATAACTACCTCACTAAGCTCATAAGTGGCGGCAATTATAAAATGTGGTAAACATACGGAAATAGAGGGAGGTTTTGTAGCACACATTATATATAGGCCAGCCTTATGTAGCACATCCCATTTAGGCTCTTAACTAGCTACTTTAGCACAGAGACCAGTTAGGCTCTTTATTCAATAATTTACTACACTAAAGGTGACGGGTGAGTCCTACTTCCCTAGTTTCAACTCCGCTGTCCAAAACATCTCCAGCCCGGTGTACAGATGACAGGACTCAGCAAAAGATATGGTGACAGTTCCTCGCCCATGCGGGAGTCTTTGGAGAGAGAGTGGGAAATGTTTCCATAGGAAACAAGTAAACAATGTGACATTGTGACATCCTGGTATGTGTATGGGTCCCTGAACAAATTATCAGAATATCGGCCTCCCTTACACCTCCTGTGCATCTCCTTGCCAAGTTAGACTACCATTCGCGCAAATGTAGAGGGAGTGTTAGAACATATATAAGCAACCAGATACTTCCCCATTATAGGCTCTGCTACTACTCTTCTTTCCCCTCCATCTAGGTCAAGTCACCTCATTGCTGGGACACAATGGGGCAGGAAAGACGACAACAATGTCAATCCTAACCGGAATGATAACTCAGACCAGCGGAGAGTTCACCATACACGAGAGTGAAGACACGGTTAGTAGAGATTTGCCTTGTTCGAGTTTGAACAAAACAAGTGGAGATCAGAGTATTGAGGAAGTCGTGACAAAACAGAGTCCTGCAGTTGAGCAGTTAGAGATTGAAATAACAGATCAGAACAGAGAGGCCGAGAGACAGTTTGATTGTTACTGTGGTACAGGGTGTAATTCCTGGGCTCACAGTCTGCTGGGAAGATGCTTTTGTTCTTATCAGAAACTCAGACAGACAAACAGACAAACAGACATGCAAACAGACATACAAACAGAGATACAAACAGAAATACAAACAAAGAAATTCCTTCAGAAAAGAAAACCAGAGGACACTGATTTCTGTGGGAAATACCTCATAACGTCATATTTCATGAAAACGTGCCACTGGGGTGTTTGGTGAAGGAGCAGGTCATCACTGTGTGCGCGGCTGCACCGTTGCCCCTGGCAATAGTGTGACATAAAATGTTCCTCTACCGAATTTAGTAAACCAAAATGTCGTTTTCGAATCCTAACCCTGCTATGCCTTTTTGCAAGCAAAAAGGCATCCGGGTGGATGCCTTCGGCATCCACCCGGGCAGGGAAAAAATCCGTTGGGCAATTCCCCACATGTGAGATATATGACAGGGGGCACCTAGTAGTGACCCCTCATCCCACCTCTCTCTCCAAGAAAGTTTCTAAAGAGAATTAGCGCCTGCTCGGGAGTCCTTTTGTTCTCGGACCAATCATAACTAATCCATCATGGTAATTGCACATGGAAAAGATTTGCTCCCATGTCATGTCACTGACAAGTGACGATGTTGTCAGTATCATTCCAGTATTTCACTCATGAATATCAAAGTTAAACTTAAAGTACGGCAGCAGTATTGTTCTGCAAGGGCCCCAAGATTCATTCATACCAATAATTTTGTTAGCCTTCTCTTTGTTGAGTCGAGAAGGTGATTCGAGCCACTTAATTGTTTGTCGGTGGCAAACTCAAAGTACTATATTGCGTACTACGAACCTAGTGTACAAACGATAAGAATTACCGTCTTCGTCCCCGGCCGGCGATCTGTCAGAGCTTTGACCTAACCTTATTTTCATTTATTCAAAACCGTGGTCAGAGCATTGACCTGACAGCCGGTGATCCCGCTCTCCCAGTGATTAATCCCCTGGCGACTCTCCGATGCCCATGTGTTTCAGTTGATTGACTGAGTCTAACCTATTGGTGCTATAAACTGTACACAAAACAATACAAACACGGTCATGTCTTGGCCGTTATATATTCCCATCTTATTTTAGCGTGGTTCCAGGTACAGAATGAATTGATCCATTGGCTGTAAACTGCTCTTTATTGAGCATAACTCACCATCACATTTCACAATGGGGGTTCATTTCCCATTGGCCATATACTGCTCTTATTTGAGCCCTAATTACTCCTTATGATTACCCATCACATTGTATTGGTTTTTCTTGATATCCCATGTGTTTTACCCACGGGGCCCACTCATTTATTACGAGCACTTACAGTGTCGTCCATATATAGCAATGATTGTTCGTTAGGAGTCTAACTCGACACTCCCAGGAAAATAAGATTGTATCCTGGGGTCTGCCCCCCATTATCCATGAACTTCTTTGATTTCAGTATAATTTACCTGCCAGTGGTTCTGACAAATTCCAGCAAGAACTTGTGTAGGGCGATTCCTACACAGATTGGGGTTTTCAGCAAGAGAGGTCTTGCTTCCATTCACGCTTATAAACCTGTTTCATATCACTGGT
Organism: Pleurobrachia bachei; assembly: GCA_000695325.1. Classification (NCBI taxonomy): domain Eukaryota; kingdom Metazoa; phylum Ctenophora; class Tentaculata; order Cydippida; family Pleurobrachiidae; genus Pleurobrachia; species Pleurobrachia bachei. The sequence goes on along the minus strand of AVPN01001764.1, from coordinate 14,128 downwards.
ATAACATTTACCCGGGCTACATGACTAGTACATTGATTAACCAGTAGAGTGTCACCACTACCAATACCTTGATTTGCCAGTGGACTGTCACCACTACCAGTACCTTGTTTTACTAGTGGAGTGTCACCACTACCAGTACATTGATTTACTAGTGGAGTGTCACCACTACCAGTATATTGATTTACTAGTGGACTGTCACCACTACCAGTACATTACCATGTGTACTCTCGTCTCTCACCAGTACATAATATATTACCATCTGTACTCTCGACTCTCACCAGTACATTACCATGTGTACTCTCGTCTCTCACCAGTACATTACCATGTGTACTCTTACCAGTACAAGTACATTTGCACATAAATTTATCTGTATATCCTTCAAAACTCACCAATATAGGACTTACCAGCACCTAAACCTGTAACACAATCTGTATACTCACCAGCACCAGTATAATAGACGTACCACCTGTACCTTCTTTTAGTTTTACATTCACCAATAACAACATAATATATCATACCAGTACATTCTTTCTTATATTAGATCTAATATTAGATCTAATCCCCTCGAGGGGGGAGTCTTCTAGGAATAACAAAGGAAAATGTAGCCATACACTGCTCTAATACCCAAGAAAGAGCGCTAAAAGGGAAGAGCAGATCCCCGCGACTCCCTCCTGGGTACCTGCATGACACAATTATCCCTGGAATTCCCAGGTGCCCTGTTCGCTCATGAAGACAATTACTTACACTTACTTTATCAGATATTCACTGCACTCAATACATTACCCGTATTTACTTTCGTCTCGAACAGAGCCATGGCCATAATTATAATATCATAATACTCAATAATCCGGTGGGAAAACACCTCCACCCCGGTGGGAAAACACCTCCACCCAGGCAATGTCTCTCGACATCTACCAACCTCCCCCAACAGTGCAGACTTTTCTTACCTTATTCGAAGTACTAGTATCTCATCACTCATGTCCGGTAGTTGTATGTACTCACTCACAGACCGCATCATGTATCATTGCAGATTTCCTTTCTCGTTTCCATTCTCAGCTATTCATCAGCTGCTCCTATTCCAACGATCAGCTCCTCCAGCTATCACACTATCTCCCGTCTGTAGGCAGAGCCTGACCTATTTCAAAACACTGCAGCTCATCAAAAGGGGCTTAACCTGTAACACTCGACTTGGTTGCCCTCCCTGAGAACCCAAATCACAATCATTCATTACTCAACCTGTAGATACTACAAGAATTTACCATAAATCTAAACGCCTTTGACCTGGAGGAGGGTCAGTGTGGTCATACTTACTTATCAATCGACTCAAACATCTGGTGGGATAAATCGTCCACCCCGGTAGGAACTAGCACCTCTACCCATATCTCATTAAAAGCATACAACATTTACCTTCCTCCCCCAATTGCAATTTAAGCTTACCTTTTTTCTAACCTTTTATTTGTAGTATCAAATCGCGGTGGTCGCAACTCCTGAATTCCAATAGTTATCATCAGCTTCACTGTTACCGACAGCACTAGACTCCTCACTCTTCAGTCTGCAGCTCTTAAAACAGTCTAATATTCCTGGTCTGCCGCTCGGTCCTTCTTCACTTCCTCGCGTTCATTTCCAGTATCATTCTCCCGCTCTGGTTCGAGATCCTGGTGTTACAGCACCATTTGTAGGAGTTGACGTTTGATGTCATCCTAAACTACTGCTACTTTATCGGGAGGTCCTGTAGCCTAGGTGTTACCTCCACCTCTATGTACCCTAGGTTATCCTGGCTGGATCGATAGACAATGCGTTGTGTTAATGAATACCTGCATTAGGAGTGAGGTGTGATGTTAACTAGTTTCAAATCAAAACTATCAAAAGACAAGATATAACAAGGCTTCGAACTAATCACTATTTATAGTACAAGTGTGTACTTCCTCTAACATATAAACCAAGTGTCTATACTCAAACTATACAGGAACATCATAGTCCAATTCAGGTTCTCCCAACCAACAGTAGGGTCCTCAGGAACTGGCTCACAACTAAAGCCTGGTTAACAGCAACTACTCAATCACAACCAAAGTGAGGTCCGCGAGATCGGAACTCCACTCAATCCAAGTCCAAGGTTGGTCAAGTTAAGACGTTCAATCACGTGACTCAAAGTCCTTCTCTAGGTAATCCTTGTTACTTTCGTAACCCTCGCTCTGCAATCTAACAAGGTAATCCGTATTTAATGACTCCGCTCCTGGCTCGTGTCTCCCTTGATAAGATATTGCCACCAGGACGAAAGTAGAACTGAAACTGCTGTAGCTCCTCTTCAGGAATAGAAGTATCATTGCATTTAGAGGCAGGAATGTTGATGAGCTATAATCTCCGCCTTGCTCCAGGTCGAATTATCTCCGACAGGTTCTCTACTCTAGATCAGTAACATCTTGTTTACCTCTGTATAAACCAGGGTAATTTGCCCAATTACAAAATGGGACTTTGCTCCAACCCCGTGCGGTTGTCAATCATCACATTAAACCAAGTGATAATTTAAGCCATGAGAGTATATCATGGTGCATAATACAGTATATTCTAGATAGCATGTGTGTATCAAGAGTTAATCAGGGGGCACATATCAGTGGCCCCGCAGTGCAGTGTATTATATAACATCAAAGCTGGGAATCTAAACTCATCTTATAATTTCTCAGTTACGGTATCAGTGCACCCTCAATGGAAGACGTCTTTCTAAAACTCTCCGATCCTCCTTCCTCCTCTGAGGACAAGGCTGCCGATATAGGACAGAGTGAGTTTTTTGTGTTTCATTCCGGATAGTGCATCCCCTACTACCCCTCCCGGTCCCTTACTTTTCCAAGTCGTGTTTGTCACCTACCACCCCAGGTCCCCCTCCCGGTCCCCTATGCACCTCCCAGTGATTCCCCAAATAATTTATTGTTTACTCTTGTTTTCAGAAGTTAGAGCATTGACAGAGAACGTTCAATTGGAAACCATTCAAGAAGAAGAGGGAGGTGTAAGGAGCACCGGAAATGTAAGTTGTTGTCTGAAACTCATTTAAATTTCAATGACAAACAATGACAATAATAAAATGACAATGTCCTATCATACGCTGTTGCCTGTCTCTATTTCCCTCATACTTGATAATATCGCATACATTGGACAATTACAAATGACTTGGTCGTTGGATCATATTACAATCTAATTTTAACTGCAGTCCCTGCTCCCTGGTGAGAACTTATCAGCCAAACAAAGAGACACACAAACAGACACAGAAACAGAAACAGAGCAACAGAATAGTAGTTCAGAGATTATTGAAACAGAGTTGTCAAACAAATTGAAAAAGAAATCAGTGATTGATTTACCGCCCCTATCACGACAGGGTGGAATGAATGGAATGAATCATGCCAATAATAATGATGATTCATCCGATGATTGTTCTTCCGATTTATCATATCGCCAGGTGATTGTTAATTGATTTGATATGATTCCTATATCTGATATCTGACTATTTTATTTTGATTTATTTCATTGATTTTCACATATTATATTGTGTTATCAGTGATAACTTATCACAAATCCTCTATTTTATCTAGTTGGCATCAGGAGCCAGTACCTCGCCTCTATTTACGAGCACTGACAAACAGCTGAACACGGGGTGGAGGCTACACTGCCAGCAGTTCAGAGCCCTGTTTCTAAAGAGATGGCATTATGCCAAAAGGGACAAGAAGGGCGTCTTCGCTCAGGTTAGCGCATTTGAATTAATACTTGAATTATTATTTCTAACTCTTATTTCTAACTAATATTCCTATTCTATAATCTATTTTTGTTCCATTATTATGACGTCATGCTGATACAATTCCCCCTCAGGTGGTTCTTCCCGCGCTATTTATAGCTGCAGCCATGGCAATCAACTTGGCGGTACCGGTCCAAGACTCATACAAAGAAAGGGTTCTCTCCCTCTCTATGTTCGATTACCCCAACTACATTCCCTTTGAGGCTAGAACACCCTTGAAAGGGGTAAGCTAAAAACTAGATTTATATGAGTTTCTGTATGCTTTGTTTTTTGTTTGCTGCTTCATCATCTTTGCACTGATGAAAGGTCGCAGTTTTCCTTGATCGACTCTCTCTCTCTCTCATCGCGCCCCTGAAAGGAGGGTAAGAACATGACGTCGCAGTATAGGCTTAGATATGGATTCCCAAATGAAAAAAAGATTATCTACATTTCTTATTCAACACTAAACCCCTCTCCCAGAAGACACCATTTGACCAGTCGCTGTTGGCGGGTGCCACATACGGGGACAGCTACAGTGGACCTGCACCCCAACCCGGGCTTGAGGGGGGCTTCGAGACCTGTGAAGCATACCCCTCGGAGATAATCAGACTGGCCAAGCGATGGGAAGTAAAAAGGGAGTTTGTACCCATGTTCCCTATGTGTGACCTGTCATACTCCATTCCTCTGGAGCAAGGAGGACCTAAGACACCTTTTCCCCGGCATGGATTCCAGACCCACAGTGGAGATGTATTTCTCAATGTTACGGGCACTAACTTCAGTAGCTACCTAATGATAACCCAACCTGAATATATCCTAAAAAGGTATGGAATTTGTCGAACACATGATGTCCTAAATAGATGTTTCGGATACATATAGGATTCCCCTGCGATGTCTTGTTGTTTATACTCAACAAGCACTGCCCATATTAGGTCCCCTTACCTGAGCCAATCACTAATCAATAATCATTCCTAAATATATAACATATAAATGTCAGACCAAGTGCTAACAAATACCTCTACTGCAGGTACATTGGTTTCACACTAGACGACACTAGACACGACCTCATCTCAGAATACTCCTCCCCGTACACCGCGCTGAGGCCTGTAGCCAAGAGCTGGTATTTGAACAAGGGTTACCACGCTCAGCCTACTGCCATTAATACATTGAGGAACATGGAGTTGAAGAACGCGGGAATAAAACATCACATTACTGTGGCTGCACAGGTTGGTTTCGAGATGTCACGTGATGCCCAAATATGGAGATGTCACGCGTGATGCCCAAATATGGGGATGTCACGCGTGATGCCCAAATTATATGGAGATGTCACGCGTGATCACCAAATATGGAGTTTTAACACCCCTTTTTCCAGGCTATGAACCAGACAGCCCAGTCCACCTCCCACGACTACATACAGCAGGGAACTCCCATAATGGTCAGCATCTTTATCATTGTAGGGCTGAGTTTCGTGCCAACGAGCTTTGTTGTCTATTTGGTGGCAGAGAGAAGGAGCAACGCCAAACATCTCCAGTTTTGTGCGGGTAATTGGACGTTTGGGAAAGGGCTTTGTATTCTATATTTGGGAAAGTTTTGTATCCTATATTTGGGACTGTTGTATTATAGCATTATTGTTACAGACAGTTATAGATCAGAGTACTGTGACAAATGTTAGCACATAGGCCTAACAGGGACGTGTACGTCACAAAAAAGTTTGCCAAATACTGATTAGTAATTAGTAATATATCACTGATTACTCTTAATTTATAACTACATCTGCAGGTGTGAGTGCGGAAGTGTACTGGCTGAGTAACTTTGCGTGGGATATGTGTAACTTTATTGTACCCACCCTCGTCTCACTGTTGGTATTCTGGCTCTTCAAACAGGAGGCGTTCATATCGGTAATACTGTAATCTAGAACTTCCTCCTATACTGCTGCATTGTTCGATTAGTCGGACCCCGACCTATCGGGTAAAATCCTTCCCCCGAGTAAGCCGGTAAATCTCCTGTCAGAGCATTGGCTTGAGCGGGAACCGTGGCCTGAACATTGGCCTTTAGGGGTAAACCGGGGTCGGACTGCAGTGATACTTATCTGGTTACTTAAAATTTTGGCCAAATTTTGAGCCGCAAAACCTTATCAAATCGTCATATAACCTACCTCAAAAATAATATTGGCATTATTTAATTTCAGGAGCTTGATGCAGTATTAGTATTGATTCTCATGTACGGTTGTGCTTCTACACCCCTCTTCTATCCCGCCTCCTACATTTTCAAGTAAGATCGTCAGTTGTATTATTTATATTCCAGAGACACCATAGACAGCCTGAATTTAAGTTAGATCGTTACTTGCTCTAACTATCTTTTTCAAAATGATACCCCCCCACGAGCCTTCACTAACGTCTTCCCTCTATTTCAGTATACCGTCAGCTGCCTATGTAACCCTCCTCTGCGGGAATCTCTTTATCGCCGTTACAACTAGCTATTCTGTGTTTGTTCTGGAACGGTTCCCCAATGACCCATATCTCTCTGGACTGGCTAGTGCTATGGATGTTGTCTTCCTAATCTTCCCCCCGTACTGCCTGGGAAAGGGATGTGTGGAGCTGACTTATCGATATGTGATGAAGATGGTGTATCAGAGCATGGGCATTCATATCCAAGGTAGGGAGTTTGGAGGGGTAAGGGGAGTAGGGAGGTAAGGGAATAAGGAGTAGAGAGTATTATATAGGGGGTAGGGAGTAGGGACTCTAGGGAGTTGGGGAGAAGGGAGTTGGGATTAAAAAGTAGGGAGTATGGAGGTAGGGGATTAGGGAGGATGGCAATAGAGCCATAATTTCGAACACCCGCGCCGGTCAAACTCAAATAAAAATGTTTCTTTTTTAGAGAAAAGTCAAATGATAATCTAGAGGAGAAAAATAGATAAAGACAATATTATATCGATAGAATAATCAAATGAAGAGTCCATGTGTTTTGAAAGAGGTGGATCCTCTAACATTGTAAAGTTATTTTGCAGTCCAGTATGAAACTTTTTTTGGGTCAGTGGTCACCTTGGGCATATAACACGTCAGGAGTTTACTTAGTGTCCGGTAGGGGATCATGTTCCTTTTTTAGTTGTACTATCGAGATCATGTTCAAATCTTTCGCTTCGAATTTTTGGTCGTACATCCAACAAACTCGACGACTACACGGCAGTATTGTTGGCACGGACCCGACTTCTTGCAGGAAGGTTGACTTCTCGATTACCGGTACGATGAGCAATTTGCCGATTTCTGCTCCCAGCTTTGAACATGCCACAAAGTAAGCTCCGTACATATCTTCCAAAGCGTCGGTTGGTAAGCGTGTAAAGGAAGGGGTTCCCGAATGTGTTGAGACTTACAGCATTTATAGCAAGCAATACCAAAGCATTGTATCGGATAGAGGAATAGATGACGATGCCGTTACCAGCGATCCCAAAGAAGGAAGCGATAAAGTTGTAAACACCCAGGGGTATAGATAGTGTTGTTGGCACATCTATCTCTGATTCGTTCATCACGTTGTACTCTGTACATTATCAAGATAAGTGTAATGAAAACTATGAATAATAAACTAAATTTGAATACTTTTTAATGACATGAATGACATAAAGCTGGGATCAAGAAAAAAAACACGGTGAAGTTGAGAAAGGTGCAGAATCTACATCCGTCATCCGTTAGTTTTCACGTGTTATTTTTCATGAAATCTACCCAGAATGGTGAGATGAGTAGTTGCTTGGGAACAATCGTTATAAACAAATGAAAACAAATGGTGAATCGACTACTCACATTTTCACGCGTTATTTTTCGTGAAATCTACCCAGAATGGTGAGTTGAGTAGTTGCTTGGGAACAATCGTTATAAACAAATGAAAACAAATGGTGAATCGACTACTCACATTTTCACGCGTTATTTTTCGTGAAATCTACCCAGAATGGTGAGTTGAGTAGTTGCTTGGGAACAATCGTTATAAACAAATGAAAACAAATGGTGAATCGACTACTCACATTTTCACGCGTTATTTTTCGTGAAATCTACCCAGAATGGTGAGTTGAGTAGTTGCTTGGGAACAATCGTTATAAACAAATGAAAACAAATGGTGAATCGACTACTCACATTTTCACGCGTTATTTTTCGTGAAATCTACCCAGAATGGTGAGTTGAGTAGTTGCTTGGGGACAATCGTTATAAACAAATGAAAACAAATGGTGAATCGACTACTCACATTTTCACGCGTTATTTTTCGTGAAATCTACCCAGAATGGTGAGTTGAGTAGTTGCTTGGGGACAATCGTTATAAACAAATGAAAACAAATGGTGAATCGACTACTCACATTTTCACGCGTTATTTTTCGTGAAATCTACCCAGAATGGTGAGTTGAGTAGTTGCTTGGGGACAATCGTTATAAACAAATGAAAACAAATGGTGAATCGACTACTCACATTTTCACGCGTTATTTTTCGTGAAATCTACCCAGAATGGTGAGTTGAGTAGTTGCTTGGGGACAATCGTTATAAACAAATGAAAACAAATGGTGAATCGACTACTCACATTTTCACGCGTTATTTTTCGTGAAATCTACCCAGAATGGTGAGTTGAGTAGTTGCTTGGGGACAATCGTTATAAACAAATGAAAACAAATGGTGAATCGACTACTCACATTTTCACGCGTTATTTTTCGTGAAATCTACCCAGAATGGTGAGTTGAGTAGTTGCTTGGGGACAATCGTTATAAACAAATGAAAACAAATGGTGAATCGACTACTCACATTTTCACGCGTTATTTTTCGTGAAATCTACCCAGAATGGTGAGTTGAGTAGTTGCTTGGGGACAATCGTTATAAACAAATGAAAACAAATGGTGAATCGACTACTCACATTTTCACGCGTTATTTTTCGTGAAATCTACCCAGAATGGTGAGTTGAGTAGTTGCTTGGGGACAATCGTTATAAACAAATGAAAACAAATGGTGAATCGACTACTCACATTTTCACGCGTTATTTTTCGTGAAATCTACCCAGAATGGTGAGTTGAGTAGTTGCTTGGGGACAATCGTTATAAACAAATGAAAACAAATGGTGAATCGACTACTCACATTTTCACGCGTTATTTTTCGTGAAATCTACCCAGAATGGTGAGTTGAGTAGTTGCTTGGGGACAATCGTTATAAACAAATGAAAACAAATGGTGAATCGACTACTCACATTTTCACGGCCCTGAATGTAACAGTAAACCGGTCCAAGTACCCACCGACGGACAGATAGTGTAATAAAGTAGGGAAGGGTAAAGCAGATAACAGACATCATATCTGCCAATGCGAGGTTTCTAACTAACTCCAGGGAAACAGCATCAAGTTGTATCGCATTGTATCGAATAGAGGAATAGATGACGATGCCGTTACCAGCGATCCCAAAGAAGGAAGCGATAAAGTTGTAAACACCCAGGGGTATAGATAGTGTTGTTGGCACATCTATCTCTGATTCGTTCATCACGTTGTACTCTGTACATTATAAAGATTATAAGTGTAATGAAATAATTAACTAAATTTGAATACTTTTTAATGACATAAAGCTGGGAGCAAAAAAAGCACGGTGAAGTTGAGAAAGGCATACGGTGCAGAATCTACATCCGTCATCCGTTAGTTTTCACGCGTTATTTTCGTGAAATCTACCCAGAATGGTGAGTTGAGTAGTTGCTTGGGGACAATCGTTATAAACAAATGAAAACAAGTGGTGAATCGACTACTCACATTTTCACGCGTTATTTTTCGTGAAATCTACCCAGAATGGTGAGTTAAGTAGTTGCTTGGGGACAATCGTTATAAACAAATGAAAACAAGTGGTGAATCGACTACTCACATTTTCACGCGTTATTTTTCGTGAAATCTACCCAGAATGGTGAGTTGAGTAGTTGCTTGGGGACAGATGGTTTGCAGTTTCTTGGGAACAGGTGGTTTGCAAATTGCAGTTGAGTGGGAACAATAATTTTAATAGTGGAGATTATTTGGATTGTAACCATGGAGATTGGGAAGAAGGGAGTACTATAGGGAGTGGAGAGATAGAGGAGTAGGGGAGTAAGGCTGGAATATGGGAGAAAGTAGTGGAAATCATTTCGTTTAAAACTTTTCTATTAAACCTTTTACACACGGTGATACTGACTACCGAGTAAATACAGAAACTTAAAATCGTAATTTCAGAGCTGAAAGCGAAAAACATAGTGTTCCCCAAAGCGTCTGTCAATTTTTAGTACCATATTATATCGTTGGCCGTTGTTTATCTTGTTAAACTAATTTCAGGTGATTTGGCCAAGTCCGCGTGGAGCTGGGATTTCCTGGGCAGATATTTCTGTGTCCTACCTGTCAGCGGATTGTTCTGGGTGATCATCACCATTCTCATTGAGAGGTGAGTTTGTCTGTCTGTCTGTCTGTCTGTCTGTCTGTCTGTCTGTCTGTCAGTTTGTCTTTTTGTCTGTTTGTTTGTTTGTTTGTTTGTTTGTTTGTTTGTTTGTATGTTTGTTTGTTTGTTTGTTTGTTTGTTTAATTGTTTGTTTGTTTGTTTGTTTGTTTGTTTGTTTGTTTGTTTGTTTGTTTGCTTTGCTCTGTCGGTTTGTATGTTTGTCTGTTTGTTTGTTTGTTTATTTGCTTGTTTGTCTGTTTGTTTGTTTGTTTATTTGTTTGTTTGTTTGAATCCAGGTCCATTAGTTGGTGACCTGATTTATTATATATTTAACTTAGACATTAAATCATTCCATGTTCCATCTAGTGGTTACGTGTCGTACCACAAGACACAAAATACGTACGAACAATAAAATGCAAATAGTAACCCCCCCCCCTTTCAAATTATTTCTCTCACCTCGTTGACAGTAAAAAGACCACCCTGCATTCTCCCTGGGCTCCCTAATTTTAGATAGAAGACAGTCACTTCCATCATATGCAGCAGCCACATAACCAGTACTCCGCATACTATTTAGTAGTAGTTTGCAGTGGTGCTTGGTGTCTGTTTTGTGTTTCGGGCAGTTTGATTCGGAAGTACACTTCACATCGTAACCTGTGATGATATTGGAGCAAAGATGGCAAAAATTGGTTCTAAATTATCAGCTGTATTTTTGTAAGGAGGGGAGCAAACTATAGTCGTGGAAGCTCTTACGGTTTTGAGCCGGATGCACGGCTCAAATCCTGCGCTGTGATTGGCTGAAATTTCAGGCAATCACAGCACAGGATTTGCACTATAGATGATGGGATGCCGGGATGGTTTAAAGTTTAAACTAGGCGAACCTGGAATCCAATCATTGGTACATTGTTGCTGATCATCTGTTACACATGACAGCAATAGGGCTGTTGAGAGGAGGAGATGCAGCAGTAAACGGGGCATGACACAAATTGGGGCTACGAGAATGGGGAGAGAGGGGGGAGAGAGAGAGACAGAGAGAGAGAGAGACAGAGAGAGACAGAGAGAGACAGAGAGAGACAGAGAGAGACAGAGAGAGACAGAGAGAGACAGAGAGAGACAGAGAGAGACAGAGAGAGACAGAGAGAGACAGAGAGAGACAGAGAGAGACAGAGAGAGACAGAGAGAGACAGAGAGAGACAGAGAGAGACAGAGAGAGACAGAGAGAGACAGAGAGAGACAGAGAGAGACAGAGAGAGACAGAGAGAGACAGAGAGAGACAGAGAGAGACAGAGAGAGACAGAGAGAGACAGAGAGAGACAGAGAGAGACAGAGAGAGACAGAGAGAGACAGAGAGAGACAGAGAGAGACAGAGAGAGACAGAGAGAGACAGAGAGAGACAGAGAGAGACAGAGAGAGACAGAGAGAGACAGAGAGAGACAGAGAGAGACAGAGAGAGACAGAGAGAGACAGAGAGAGACAGAGAGAGACAGAGAGAGACAGAGAGAGACAGAGAGAGACAGAGAGAGACAGAGAGAGACAGAGAGAGACAGAGAGAGACAGAGAGAGACAGAGAGAGACAGAGAGAGACAGAGAGAGACAGAGAGAGACAGAGAGAGACAGAGAGAGACAGAGAGAGACAGAGAGAGACAGAGAGAGACAGAGAGAGACAGAGAGAGACAGAGAGAGACAGAGAGAGACAGAGAGAGACAGAGAGAGACAGAGAGAGACAGAGAGAGACAGAGAGAGACAGAGAGAGACAGAGAGAGACAGAGAGAGACAGAGAGAGACAGAGAGAGACAGAGAGAGACAGAGAGAGACAGAGAGAGACAGAGAGAGACAGAGAGAGACAGAGAGAGACAGAGAGAGACAGAGAGAGACAGAGAGAGACAGAGAGAGACAGAGAGAGACAGAGAGAGACAGAGAGAGACAGAGAGAGACAGAGAGAGACAGAGAGAGACAGAGAGAGACAGAGAGAGACAGAGAGAGACAGAGAGAGACAGAGAGAGACAGAGAGAGACAGAGAGAGACAGAGAGAGACAGAGAGAGACAGAGAGAGACAGAGAGAGACAGAGAGAGACAGAGAGAGACAGAGAGAGACAGAGAGAGACAGAGAGAGACAGAGAGAGACAGAGAGAGACAGAGAGAGACAGAGAGAGACAGAGAGAGACAGAGAGAGACAGAGAGAGACAGAGAGAGACAGAGAGAGACAGAGAGAGACAGAGAGAGACAGAGAGAGACAGAGAGAGACAGAGAGAGACAGAGAGAGACAGAGAGAGACAGAGAGAGACAGAGAGAGACAGAGAGAGACAGAGAGAGACAGAGAGAGACAGAGAGAGACAGAGAGAGACAGAGAGAGACAGAGAGAGACAGAGAGAGACAGAGAGAGACAGAGAGAGACAGAGAGAGACAGAGAGAGACAGAGAGAGACAGAGAGAGACAGAGAGAGACAGAGAGAGACAGAGAGAGACAGAGAGAGACAGAGAGAGACAGAGAGAGACAGAGAGAGACAGAGAGAGACAGAGAGAGACAGAGAGAGACAGAGAGAGACAGAGAGAGACAGAGAGAGACAGAGAGAGACAGAGAGAGACAGAGAGAGACAGAGAGAGACAGAGAGAGACAGAGAGAGACAGAGAGAGACAGAGAGAGACAGAGAGAGACAGAGAGAGACAGAGAGAGACAGAGAGAGACAGAGAGAGACAGAGAGAGACAGAGAGAGACAGAGAGAGACAGAGAACCCCTTCCTCTCTCCCCCCTCCTAACCCCTCCTCACACCCCTCTCCTAACCCCTCTTCTCTCTCCCTCTCCTCCCCTCTCCTAATCCCCCTCTCCTAACCCCTCCCCTCTCCCCTCTCCTAACCTCTCCCCTCCGAACTCCCTCTCCCCTCTCATACCCCTCTCCCCCACTCATAACCCTCTCCCCTCTCCTAACCCTTCCTCTCTCCCCTAACCCCTCTCCCCCACTCCTAACCTCTCCCCTCTCCTGCAGGTATCGGCTCCGTAGAAGGAACGTCCTACAGCCGCCCCGTGTTCCTGCAACTATGTATGGCAGTGAGGATGTAGCTAAAGAATCAGAGAGGGCTAATTCCTCCAACAGTGACATTCTTAACGTGCGAGGTACAACAGTGTTGTTTGTGTGCATGGACACGTCATCATGTCTCTTAAGAGACATGACGTGTCCATAATAAGATCTTATTATTATGGACACTGAGACAAATTCGTTATGTGTTGTGCATAGATATTTCCATTTGCATACGTCATAAAGCTTCTTAGTGTATACTAAAGTTTCTACTGAGCCTCTCCGTGGTCTGTGCTGTACATGATACTACACAGTACACCGTGTTTGTGCAGCACTTTATTGTACATAATGTACAGCTCTCTCTCTTACACAAACATTCAGGTATCCTTTCTACTAAGAGTGGGCAAGGGTCGACTTAGTTGTCCCAATTAACGGTCCACACAATGGAAACACCCTTCTTCTATCTTTATACACCAGAACCAACTACCCGACTCCCCTCCCCTCAACTCGACCCAACTTTCCGTCCCCAGAACCCCAACTTCCCATCTTCCCCCCGCTCCCTCCCTCCCTCCCTATAACTCCCCCTCTTTCTCCAGGTCTAACGAAGCAGTACCAGAACTATGGTGTAGACTGGCTATGGGAGAAACTAAGAAGACGATCTACTTCTCAGTTTATTAACAAGGCCGTTCAAGACATCAGTTTTGGGGTTCGGAAGGTGGGTTAACTGTCCCTTTTTTGGTGTCTTCTCTGCGCGTCTCTGACTACATTATAGTAGAGTCGATAAGTAGATCTTTCCCTCTCAATTGTTCCAGTTTTTGTCATATCTGTTTGGAGCCTCGACACGACCTCTAAACAGGTGTTACTTTGTCACAAACTGTTTTCATCATGGTGTAATCAGCATTTGAAATTTTGTCGATCATAACAAAAACCCAACTATTTTTTTTCAACTTGGGGTAAAA
>AVPN01001763.1:3733-18758 GCA_000695325.1 Pleurobrachia bachei | reverse complement strand
GAGAGAGAGAGAGAGAGGACAAGGGGCAGTCCCTTCTCTAACACTCTTACCCCATTTCAGATGGAAACCAGCGATCTCACCACCTACGCTAAGCGACATTATTCTACTCTCTGGTACCTCGGCCTCAGTCGCTAAGGACATGATACAGCCATGGCTAGCCAGATGCCGAGATATCACGGATTTGGCCTAGAATCAGGACACATTGATAGTTGGCCTGCCCCTAGATATACCCCTGGTTGTTGAGATAGGTGGTGGAACAGACAACAAGCATCAGGGATAATGAAAGGATAGCGGAGGCCGAGGGAGATAACATCAAGTTGGATACGATCTTCGACCTGAAAGTTGAACATCCTGGTTCAGAAGGCAGGCAGAGAGACCATAGATTAGTTAAATCAGAATCAAATAACAATAAAATGAGGAGAGATAGCTATGATCTCTTACTATCCGCAAGACGTAGTGTGGGATCCCTGCAGAGTGTGTGCGATCGGATATTTAGAACTTGTTTTATAAGAGTTTTCCACCCAAAATAGTTCTACCCAGTGAATATGAGCTCTCTCGATTTCTTCTCATCCCGTTCGCGTTTCCCCTATCCCACAATATACTCTGGTCAGAAGCACGTCGCACAATGCTGCGTAACAAAATCGCGTGTTTTTAATGTTTCAATCGATAATACATAGCAAGACTGTCTTTTTCTGTGGCAATTGTGTGGTCCACATCTGGATAGATAGCTCTATAAATTTCTCGCTCCATACTCTGTTTTATCTATCACCCCAGGCCCAGATATAATATTCTCTCTACCTTTCTCTCCCTCTCTGACCAGAGCATTGCCAACATGATAATATTCATGCCAGATCTGGTATGCATATTATCATGTCGGCAATGCCCTCTCTCGATTTGGTTTGATCAATTCAACCCCCTCCTCCAACAGAGACATGTCAAAAAGTAAGATAGTGATAGTGGTGGATGTAACATCCTCCTCCCTCGCAACTCACACCAACATTATCCGGAACTTTCTCCTGCAACGAATGTATAACACTCCAGACCATTCCTTCGCTGTCATCCTATCTGGCACTGTTGACAGTGATGTATCCCTTCTAACTGGTGATAGAAAGGGGATGGAGCGGGTGACGATAACTCGAGGTCTCCTCCCTGGTAGTATTGATCTGGTGAAGGAAATGGAGGGCTTGGAGCAAGTGAAGGGTGGTCCTCATAATATTTACCGAGCGGTAGGTACTCTCTCTTAGTTAAAGTAACAATCTCTCACCTTCTCCCTAGTTAAACTAACAGTCTCTCTTTCCCTAGTTAAACTAACAATATCTCCCTCACTCTACTAGGTATATGCAGCTGTCCGATTGTTCTACCAGGAACCTAAAAAGACTCACCATCTTAGCGAGAATATCATCCTGATTCTCACCGACGATGATGTCATATTTCACGGTGATTACAAGATGCTGGCCTCTGAAATGAACCAAATGAAGCCAGTGATAACAGGGAAGATTATTGGTCCTGAGTTGGAGTTGGATGGTTTCAGTCCAGCTGGTTGTGATAATTTGAGAGATTTCGCTGGTGCTCTAACATCATGTGTATGTGTGACATCAGATGCAGGTAAGAAGGAACAGAAGATACTGGAAATACTGATCCCTGGTTGGCTGATAACCAATCGCATGACCTACATAACAAGTTCTGATTGGTTGTCCAACGCCCTAACATTTATCTCCAATGCAGGACTAGAAATAACAGGAGAGTACCAGAGTAAGCAGACAAAACCAACTGCCACCTTCAAAGGGTGTCTGGAGATAGGCGATGGTGTTCAGATACCGGTCCACATTATTAGCAAGATCACACCTGCTAAACATGCGTTAGGTAAGTTATCATCAGGAAATACTGGCCCCCGATTGGCTGATAATAAACCATGTGACCAAAATAACGAGTTCTGATATATTAGTTGTTTAATTGAATCGGTGTGTAATTGAATCGGTCGGTTGCTGACACACGTATTATTTAGGTCTGGGTTTGTGTGATGCCAATGGAGAGAAGGTGATTAGAGAGAGGAGGTATCATCTGCCTGATGGAACAGAGGTGGACCCTGATTGTATGACTATGAACAAGGGATACAAGTGAGTAACCAATCAGAACTCTTTATTCAGGTCACGTGAGTCTTGACTGGTAATCCGCCAATCAGGGACCCTACCGTTTGTTATGTTACAACTTCATACAGTATGACCCAATCTCAAAGCTATCATGCCAACTAATAACTAACTTATATTCCCAGGTATGGGAAGGATTTCATACCCATTTCAGAAGTAGACGCCTCTCTAATGAAAAGGGAGACGGAGAAAGAGTTAAAGTTGTTGTGCACCACTAAGAAGCATAATATTAGGAGGGAACAGATCAACACTACCAACGTATCGGTAAGTGAACATGGTGGGTAGGAACCGAACAGATCAACTTAACAACCAATCAGAGCTCGTTATTTATGTCACGTGACTGGTTAGATCAGCCAATCAGGGACCAGTATTTCCTGATTCACTTCAACTGAATCAGTTGGTTCCTAACTATAAGTTAATACAAGGTAACCCATAATTCATGTGTATCATTGTTATGTATCAGTTCCCTAAATTGCCCCAAAATGACGAAAAATCACTGGCCTTTGCCTAATTTTGCCAAATTTTTTTGCCCACTTTTGTCCAGTCGGACATGGAGCCGTATCAACCCTAAGTCATAAGTAAGAACATTAATTATCGGTTGGAATCGATAGGGGGGACCTCTAGGAGGACATTGGTGGTGAAAAACAATTGTCACAGAGGGTTTTCTGGTAAAGTTTTGATGCTTATAATATTTTTGCCCACTTTTTGCCCACTTTGCCCACAATATACCTGTTTTTTGAGATTTCAGTTTGCCCATGTGGGCAAATGTGGGCAAATGTGGGCAAAATAAAAGGTGACGCCCCCCCCTTTACAGTTAAATCCTTTATAGTTGAACTCATTTTCAGGGGAGGGTGAGGTGATGAATTGTCTGATACAATTGGAACTAAGTATGGAACTGAGAACTGAGTGTCACTTACAGATCCTTAGCTACAAATACTTCATGTCACGATCTTTCAAGTACGTGTTATATCTGTTTAGCTAGAAGATACCAAATAGTCACCCGTGCTTGAAAGGATGAGCCTAAAATCCAAATATTATCCCGGCTATCCAAGCTATCTTTATTACTTATCCTGGATTCTAGAAATTTGTTATACTACCATTATTATTTAACCAATACCTCCAACTAGGTTGGATAAACCCCTGGTAAAGGCCTGTAAGGAGGACGCTAAGAAGCTGTGTAAGACTGAGTTCGAGGCGACTCTAAAGGCCCACCACAAGCCTCACGGTGGAGTTATCTCCTGCCTCTATCATCACATCTTCATGGAGGGAGAAAATAAGGTAAGGGTCCCGGTCCAGATATACAGGATCAAGATAGATATAGTAGAGCAACCCTGCAAAGTTACAGCACTCCACCATATCGGGAACTATGGTGGTTTAGGGGGGGGGGGCATTTTTATTGCCGCAGACGGTACATATGTAGAAACTGTATACACTGATATCTGGAACATACCAGATGGCAGTTCCTAGCTACAGGGCAAGAGAGACGAGAGTAACATATGAGGTAAACCCATTCTAACCTCCTCCTATTTCCCTCTCTCCAGTTGAGTCAGCAGTGTGCACCTGAGCTGAAGAGGGCGATTATTGGACAGGGAGAGAGCGTGAACTTGTCTCCCAACATAGTATCTGCATGTACTGAGGAGCTGGTGAACTATTGTAGTGGTACTGATGCTAATAAAAATGACTATGGGTGCCCCCCGGTATTAACCTGTTTATTATATACAGGTACTGATTGCACCAGCAGACGACGGTCAGGCATTGGCTGCCTTTGTAATAGCTCTCAAGGAGCTTGATCTGGTGGGAATATGCAGGTAATTAATTAATTAATTATGTCAGTTAATTAGATTAGTTAGCATAATGGTTTTAAATAACCTAAATAACATCAAATCCTAAATTTAGGATTTGGGCACTAAAAATTTTCTGGCCACCAAGGACTATTCTGACCGAGTTTCATCAAAATCGGTTCTGTTCTCTCTCACTTTAAAGGGTCGATTATAAGGCACGATAACAGTTCCGACTTTCATTTAACAACTACCTCTCTCCACCTAGGTTGGTTAAGAAGGAAGGATCCGACTCCCAACTAATCTGCCTACTCCCTATCACTAAACCTCACACCGCCTTCTTCCACGTGTTCCAACTACCCCTGAATGACGAGGTGAAATCCCAGATCTATCCTCCCCTACCATCCTCACCCTGCCTCCCCGAGGAGGTGGAAGCAGTGGACAAGTTGATAGATAGCTACATGGGAGCAGACAGTGGACCCAAGAGCGATCCTTCCATCAACAGAAGGTTTGTAGAAGTGTTAGTAACCATCTTGTTTTGCTGTTTACACCCAATACACTCCACTTATTGGTAATGAAATTCACCCTCTGCGCTAGCTCACATAAGGGTGACAAACACCACTTCAAGGAACACTTCGAGCAACACTTCATATCAACTTCCCAATATCCACCAAATACCTATTCACAGGTTTGAGTGTGTTGTGGCAAAAGCCGAGGAGCGGGAATTTCCTGACTTTGAAGTAAGACGAGAAATCGACGAGGACCTAGACCTTATTCAGCAGCTTGATAATCTTTTTCCTGTGTTTAAAGTTGAAGACAATAAAAAGAGAAGGGCAAAAGATAAGCCAACAACAACAAAGAAGTGCCGAGGTCTCTAAGTAAAGCTCATATGATCACTTTATCAGGTTTATCATGTTATATGATCACTTAATCATGTTATATGATCACTTTATCATGTTATTTTGTTTTACTGTTCACAACATCTCACTGTGCACACAGCTGTGTGTATTGTCCCTAATCTTTCTCTCTCTCTCTCTCTCTCTCTCTCTCTCTCTCTCTCTCTCTCTTAGTCAAATATGTTAGGAACAGTTCTCAGTTCAGTTCTTTCTTTCTCTCCCTCACACTGCCCCACTCCCCGGCCCCCATTCACAAAAACTCACATCCCAACCGTTCAGCAATGTGTGTGTGTGAGGAATCCACTGCTCACCAGATAGATCGACTGATGAATTTTGTATATCGACTAACCGGAACCCCAAACTCACCCTACCCACATGTGCCATTCTACGAGTTGATTATCCACCCCACTTCATTCTCAACAACCGTAGAGAACCTGTTCCACCTGTCGTTTCTTGTCAAGGACGGGAGAGTGAAACTCTTTCTGGACGATGATAATATTCCGGTCGTGAAATTCGGGAAGAAAGACGGGGGCGGTGGTGGTGATATACCAGCAACACGGGCCATTCACTCCTCTCAGGTTGTCATTTCAATATCCATGGAGAAATGGCGGTCTCTTATTAGAGAGTTGGGCATTACAAAGCCTCTCATTGACGATTAACATTGTTTATATAATTCATTTAATTATACACTCAGTTCTTTTAATATTTCATTCACTACATCTCACTGTGTGTATTGTCCCTAATCTTGCTCTCTCTTAGTCAAATATGTTAGGAACAGTTCTCAGTTAATTCCCCCAATTTTGAACATACTTTTTATAGGGGCAATGTAATTCCTTCACTAAATGGTGCTAATGGGTCCCACCTACCACCAAACGGAAGTTTACCAATCAACTCCATTTTGGGCTAATTTGGAATGTGGGTGTCATGTGATCCAAATGGGTGTATCTGCATTTTATATAGTAGTAGTAGTAAGATACGGTGAAAAACGGCTATGTGCATACCTAATTATCAAATTAACTCATTAACGCGACTAGATAGAAACTTAATTTTGGCACCTACCCCCACTAATGCGAGGACGCTGAACAGTTTAGTACCCTTGTTTTTGTTTCTACCCCTTTCCTTAAGTAAATTGGGTTTTGGACCTATACTAAAATTACTGGTACCAATTAAGGCCAATTATCGGACCTCCCCCCCATGGAGTTGGTTGGTAATCTTCCGTTTGGTGGTATATGGGACCCATTAGCACAATTTAGTGAAGGAATTACATTGCCCCTATAAAAAGTATGTTTTTAACACTTATATACACGCATTGGGGGGATTAAGTTCAGTTCTTTCTTTCTCTATGTCTCTATCACACTGCCCCACTCCCGGCCCCCATTCACAAAAACTCACATCACAACCGTTCAGCGGGCTGTAGCCATGTCAACAACGCAGGAAAAAGCGTTCCAACTCCTGCATAGTTTATTAACAGAAAATCCACCACCTAGTCCGGTAATATGACGTCGGAATTCGGCAAGTTTTGAACATAATTGTTCTAAAGCTAATTCCACTTCTAGGGTACTCTATAGGGTCCCTAGAAACACCCCCTGAGTTTGTCTCAAAATCGGCGATGGAGAAGTTGACTTAATTGGGCCTAATAGAGTACCCTAGAAGTGCAATTAGCTTTAGAACAATTACGTTCAGAAGTTTTCATCATATTACCGGACTAATCACAACCCCTACAACCCCTACAGACCACGGTGCGAACAACACAGCTCCAGCCTGCTCCCACGCCTACTACATCCCAGCTGAGACTGATATGCTTCAGATGCTCCGGTGGAGGACACTACGCCGCTAGGTGGTGAGTTATTTTCCACTTTATCTTCCAAGGGGGGGGGGTACCTACTTGCAATGATACTTTGTACTAGGTCTGGTCAATGTTGTAACACTTTATTTCACCCTAGTCCGACCAATAGACCTGCGGGCTGGCATCCATACGTATACAATAGGGATCAGCGACAGCGTGTTCTTCCCCCCCAAGGAAACCAGAATAATGTACCTCGGCCTCAGCGCAACCAATTCCACAGAACTGACGAGCAGGTAAGCTACTGCTCCCGGTGTAGTGATATCTTACTATATTAAATACCACAGACTTTTTGAGGGCTTGTGGGGCCTCAAATCGGATCACATAAGAGGGATCCGATCTGAGTTTGGTGATAGAACTAATGCCCAATTGCAATAACGCTTATTACCTATACTGATACAGTGCGTAAAATTTTCATTGCTCTAATGTAAACCGTATTCTTCAGATCCCCATCGTCTTCCCTGAGATCAAGTCTACCCACTCCCTGGTTGCTAAGCACGTAACCAAGGAGAAATGGGAGAAACTCTCTGGAGTCACCACCAAGACCTCTGGTTTCACTTTGGCCAAGGCCATTGCCTGTGCTGTTGAGTTCGACAACCAGCACTGCGGAATCTACGCTGGTGACTGGGACTCCTACAAGGACTTCGCTGATGTCTTTGATCCCATCATCCAGGAGTACCACGGAATCAGTGCCAATGCCAAGCACACCTCCGACATGGACTTCAGCAAGATCACCTCAAACGTGAACCCCGCAGCTCCTGTCCACTCCACGAGGATCAGGGTCGGCCGATCTATCGATGGATTCGGTCTGTCCCCCGGAATCACCAAGGAACAGAGGCTCGGAGTTGAGAAACTGTTCTCCTCTGCCTGTAAGAAGTTCCCCGAGGATCTCGCCGGAAACTACTACCCTCTGACTGGTATGGATGAGAAGGTCCGACAACAGCTCGTTGATGATCATTTCCTTTTCGTGTCTGGAGACAGAAATCTGGCTGTCGCTGGAATGAAGCGAGACTGGCCTGAGGGTCGAGGTATCTTCTACAACAAGGATAAGACCTTCCTTGTATGGGTAAACAAGGAGGATCAGCTCAGGATCATCTCCATGGAGAAGGGAGGTGATGTGCTTGGAGTTTTCAAGAGGCTCGCTAGGGGAATCAGTGCTGTCGGAGACTCCGTTAAGGCCGAGTCCGGAAAGGACTTCTGTCTTGATGAGAAATACGGATACATCCACTCTTGTCCCACCAACCTGGGAACCGGAATGAGGGCTTCCGTCCACATTGACCTCCCCGGATGGACCAAGGAGGGAGTTGACAAGCTCCAGGCGAGATGCGAAGAGCTGGCCCTGGCCCTGCAGCCCCGAGGAACCCGAGGAGAGAGTGGTGGCCAGACTGGCGTCACCTATGATGTCTCCAACAAGCACAGGCTGGGATACAGCGAGGTACAGCTGGTGCAGACCATGATTGACGGAGTGAACACCCTGTACAAAGAGGACCTCTTGTTGCAGAAGAAACACGGATTGTAAACTGTTCAAGGACTGAAATATAAATATATGCTGTGTTGTATGTGTAGAATTGTTTGAATGGAACTACTATTATATAGCATCGTTGTGTTCGTACTAAGAAAATTGAATGAAAAATGACGTCAGAAAAATTTGAGGAAGACCTGAGCTGACTACTGAGGAAGGTTGCGAGGATTCTAGAGAATAATAATAAGATTATCCTTGGAAGTTGAATACCCTTATCATGCATAACATTAATTATGCATGAAAGAGTGAGTAAAATGAATCCAGGTAAATAGAAGCCATACGATTAATGCATACCACTTCCACTTCCTAACCAATATATTGTACGTGGTGTTTTTTTTTCTTTAAAAGAGAGGAGGGCCGGGGGGGGGCGGTTAGTATGTACGTGGTGTCTGTTTGTTCGCCGTGTGTTCGTTTCACATCAGGGAAGATGTTTTGGGGCGAATCAAATTTGTAATAGGAGTCAACGCCATGAAACAAATCAGTGCCACGGGCCGCTTCTCTTTTCCTACACTCAACAAATTTCCAAATATAATGTTTTATTTGAATCACCCCCCATACGGAGTAACACACTCTTACAATATTGGTAGGTACCCCTTGGTAGGTACACTGGTTCAATAAGTGTTGGTACCTCTTGTTCTATACAAGATCAACAAAGGATGGAGCTCTCAACCTCATATAATATTGTGCTATTAAATGTGTGTACTTCTATTATCTGGCCCTAGTTCCACACACATAACACTTCTCTCTATTGTTAACACTCCCTCTCACCACACGTGATCCACACCCACTCCTCAAGATGTTGACATCTAATTATTGTATAGGGCCAATTCAATAATTGTTACATGTTACATGTGGTGATACCCACATATATATACCACATAGAAGATATACCACTCTAAGCTTTATAGTAGCCTCAAGCCTGGCCGCCCACTCACACCCACACTCACATCCCGCATTTTTCTCACGCTGTTTACTTTGCTGGCCATGAAAAATAGGTGTGTTTACACTTTTTAGCCTAACAGCGTTGACTCATTTTATCATAAAATAAACAAACTCCTCTTAGAATTTTATAACTACCCCCAACTAGCCCCCGTTCCTAAACGATATAACTTACCAGCTACAGTCAGATATAGGTGAAGTGAAGTGATAAAAGATGGAAACAGTACAGAGATAAAAGATGGTATGATAGGCACGTTTAAAAACTCACCGGCAGGGCAGACCTCTCCGTATTTATCAGTGAACTGGAAAGCCTGAACCAATCGGAGAGTCTCGTCAACTGATCTTCCCACTGGTAGGTCATTGACAGTGATCTGTCGGAGCTTGCTCTCTCCATCAATGATGAACAGACCCCTGGGAGAGAGGGTACTTTAGTAAATAGTTAGACGTGTGTTAATTTTGGGAGGGGAAGAAGATAAAAAGATATTGAAAAAATGTGGTTTTGTTGTTAAATTCGTTAAAATAGGGGCAGTTTTGTTGCTGTCAAAAGCTGACAGATCTTTAAAATTTAAGTACCAAATGCCACAGACTTCCAACAACTCTATGCGTGTGTGTGTCTCTATTATGGATCAGGGAGGAGCAATAAAAAAAGCTGTCATAAAATCCCCCTTATAACCTGTCAATGTAGCCAATATCACTCTCACTACACAGTGGTGGCCCCGGAATATTTTAAATTCCCCCACCCGGAACATGACCCCCCATCACCAGGTCAGACAAACCGGCCCTTCTCTCCCCCTCCCTAACCCGCTCTCCCCTCACAGAACTGTGAAAAGTGTGGAAGCACGAGAGAGATTCAGGAAGATGATTTGGTGGTGGAAACATGTACATGTGATGATTGTTTCTCTGATAACTCCGATAAGGTACTAGGGGATGAGTGGCAATTTTGGTGACTTTCAACCAACTTCAACAACTTTTCACCGTTCTGTTTACTTTACCAACTGTTTGTCACCATTATTTGGTCCACCTGCCACCACCTCCGGGCCCTCAGATCCAACAGGATCCGGGCTCGGCCTCGGGATTTAACCCTGTTCCCGCATCGGGCCTCTCGCGTGATCACGGCCCTATGTGGGAGTGGTGCGTATAGTGGACCGAGAGAGAGAGAGAGAGAGAGAGTGTGGAGAAAATAAATCTCTCCAACCCGTGCCCTAAATCTCTCCAAATCAATGTCCATGTCAGAGGTGGTTGAAAAATGCTAGTTAAAACTTAGACTCCCTAACCCACTCTCCCCCTCACAGAATTGTGAAAAGTGTGGAAGCACGAAAGAGATTCAGGGAGATGTTTTAGTGGAAGCTGAAGAGGGCTTAGTGGATATTGAAGAGCCTGTAACCACCATTTCTTTGGACAGTGTAACTCAGAGCTGTGATATAACGCCAGTCAAAGATTCTGAGTCTAGAAAACGGCAGGCGAAGGTACTTCCATTCAGTGTAAGTGAAGAGAAAGAGTGTGTTCAATGCGAAGAAAAATTAAGAGATATCAAAGAGCTCGAATCAGAGAATTTGAAATGGAGTGAAAAATATAAAGAGGTCGAATCAGAGAATTTGAAATGGAGTGAAAAATATAAAGAGCTTGAGAAATTAGTAGCTGATTTAAAGACTAAAACAAATACTGCTGGTAATTCAATTGCAGGTGCGGGTTTGGAATCTCAGCTGACTTATAAGAACATTGAAGAGTTACAAGCTAGCGAAAAGTACAAATCAGTACCGCAGAAATCAGTGCCTGAGCTTATTGTCCAAGATTTCCAGAGGAATGGGCTAAAATTTGGTCACGGTGAGTCTTCTCCAAGAAGGAGTAAAAAGAATTTAAAACGGAAGATTATTACCTGTATCGATCAAATAAAGTCAGCTAAAAAAACACGTTTGACTTATGATGATTTTTTAGAAACCCAGGCACTAACATTAGATAATTATGGCACTATTGCACAGGTGCAGGTGCAAAGTAAAGTCTTCTCTGATAAAGATACTCAAGTTGTTCTACCCACAGGTAACGGGACTTACCGTGAAATGAAGCACTGGGAAGAACTCGGATCGTCTCAACGGTATGCTCGCCCTGAGATGGGTGCTAAGCGATTGCATAATGCGTTGAATCAATTCGTTGACGATTCGCGGAACGATAACAAGGTATCTCCACAGCAGGTAATAGCAAGGTTCATTGACATAGCTTTGCCGAGCTGTAATAGTTTGAAGAGTACTATACTAGGTAAAACTCCACCTCCACCTCCAAAAATGTCAGTCGATGCTTCTATTGCTTTGACCACATGGCTAGGTCTGAGTACGATAAGATCGGAAATGTTGTCCCGATTTTTCTCCAAACAGGGATATTCTCCTTTACCATCTGTTTCTACCATGAAGAGAAGAAAAAAAGTAATTCTTTCACACACCCCCTTGAAGTTTGTTAAACCCAAGGTGATAGGGGGCAGCGATAACGATAAGTACTTGGGTGTTTACACGACTTATATTGCAGCTTTATCCTACTTGATGGAACAATTTTACAAGTTAGATGTAATCCCTCCTGGAACCAGCGAGGTAAAACTGGATGTTAAAGATGGCTTTGATGGTGCTGGATCTCAACCAGAAATTCGTGATAAAGAGGTTGCACGTCTGTTTGATGACGGTAATCGTCTAACACATCTGGAACTTATGGGGTTTGTTCCGTTAACTCTAACTGATGTACAGAGTGGAAAAGTGCTGTGGAAGAACAAAACTCCTAATAGCAGAGATAACTTAATTCCTCTCTGTTTAGTCGCTGCTAAGGAATCATATGAGCTAGCCCAACACCTTCAAGAATCTTTTCCGACTGACCAGAATCCATTTGAGGTTTGTCTCGGAGGAACTAATGTAAAGGTTGTACCTGTTATTCAGCGTACTATGCTCGACGGTAAGGTTAGAGCTCTTATAACGGGAAAAGGTGGTTCTCTTTGCTATATTTGTGATATGTCAGTGGACTCGCTGCATGACGTCAAGTCTTGCCTCACGCCTGTCGAAATTAAATACAGTACTAAACAGTCACTTCTTAGGGAATCAGAAAAGCATACTGTAGACGGTGAGATTAATATGAAACTGAAAAGTTCCATAAGATGTGGATTCACCCATATCCCTATAGATTGTCCGCAGTTGATGGTGATTCTCCACGCATTCATCAACACAGCCAGGTGTTTCCTCAAAAACATTGTGATCGCGGAATGCTTTGATCTCACTGGAAGGACCTTCAAAACAACGATAAGTGACATTGTGGACGATGTTACGAAAGTATCTGAAAAACAAATTTTTAATGAACATCTTTCTGATTTTTGTAATAAAGTGTATAAAAGACTAAGAATAACTCTTCGTCAGATTGGATACAGCCAAACTGGTGATGGAATGGTTGGAAAATCAGCAAAACGGATGTTATTCTATGCTTTGGAAGTCTGTGATTTAATGACAAACAGGAAAGTAGCATCAAGAATGGCAATAATTATGCGGAAAGTGTTCGTTATTGTTTCTATTCTGGGGTCCAATTTAACAGTGGACTCTGACAAGTTTGAACTGCTTTGCCGTAGTACGAGACGTTTTATTATTGAAGAGCTTCCCTGGTTTAGAATTAATCAAACTCTGCATATTGTCCTAGATCACAGCTGGGAATATATCAAGAATAACGGAAATCAGGGTTTGTTGAAGTTCTCTGAAGAGGGTTTGGAAGCACAGCAGCAGGGTACCCGTAACACGAGAAAATTTAAGACGTGGAGAGGTTCAACTCGAGAGAGTCTTCTTGGAACTTTTAGACACCAGCAGTTACGGTCAGATTTATATCTCAAGTCGTTACTACCTACATTTGTTTCAAAAGGTAATGACCATATGTTGGATGAATCAGTCCCCGAAGCTGCATTTGTTTTATCGAAACAAGTTTATCCGTTGACGGATTCAATTAATTAACAATCCTGCTGATGGGAATGTTTTTAATTTTAATCCTGCTGATGGGATTGTAATTCATTTTATTCCTGATGATGGGATTCTAATTCATTTTATTCCTGCTGATGGGATTCTAATTCTGGTGATGCATGTGTATTATTTACTAACAGCATTGTTTCAGAAATTGGGAGTTTAAACATCGTCCCAGAATCACAACGGCTGGGCTAGTTAAAATCTCTATATCTATATTCTAGATACAGAGACTGTAGCTAGAAATGTGAGTGGACTCCCTAATATTCACATAACTGAACTGAGCTGTAGCCCCCACTGACGATAAAGATTATGACAACTCCAAGACAGACCTCAGATTAGATCTGGAGCATGCCGTCATACTGCAGGTAGGAACCTATCGAATCAGGAAATACTACTCCTATCCCTGATTGGCTGACAACCAGTCACGTGACCTAAATAACGAGTTTTGATTGGTTGTTTAATTAATCCGGTTGTTTCCATGCTGCAGGAACTGAATTGCGCCAAAGAAGAGAGGGCATAGATGCGAGCAATGGCATACCTTGCTCAACAGGAGCTCCGAACCCTCGAGTCACAACTCAAAGCTCCAGGAGCAGTCAGATCAGTTACTACAAGTCTGAGTGGAGGGAGGAGATGAGGAAAAGGAGACGGTTAGCGAAGGAGGTGAAAGGGTCAGGAAAGGATGGCAACCCAGAGGAGCTGGAGATCGAAATGGAGCTGATGAAGTCCCAGAAACGAGAGAAGAAGCTGAAGGTAGGAACCGACCAAACCAGCAAATACTGGTCCCTGATTGGCTTATAACCAGTCACATGACCTAAATAACGAGTCGAGTTCTAATTGGTTGCTTACTAAATCCGACCGTTTCCTGTCTGAAGGGAAGGGTCAGTGAGATGACCATGAGACGATCAATAGACTGACAAGGAACGCTGAATTGAGGCACATACAGCTGGATTCATTTATTTCAGATCTGAAGAGAACCAACAATGCTCTCACATGGTAAGACTTGCAGTTTTTTTTTTTTTTTTTTTCTGCAGTCATATTGATGTAAATCGTGTTATCATCTCATGTTATCATCATGATCTGTTTCTCGCCCTTTCTCCCTCTTCATTACTCTCATCATATCTTCCCCCCTCTCAGTGCGTCTGATACTTACTAAGAAGAAGCTCTATCGTTGAAGAAGTTGTAAGCACAGATCACCCAGTTAGTGGCTCAACATGAGAAGGATGTTGTCTCACAAAATTGTTCTCCCACCTCGTTAGCTGTGGACTCCGAATCCAATGACAGGTACAGCCCCCAATCACGGTACAGCAGGTACAGGTCTAGTTGTTAATTGGTCAGTACTCCGTACCCGTTAAGTCGCTGTCGTAGCATATACCACAATTAGTCCCGATTAGTAGATTTCCGCGAGATTTCTAGTACTTTGTTACATACTGAGCTGTGTAGCTAGTAGAGTAAAATCTGGAAAAAATCGGCAACTAATTTATAACAAGCTGAAAACCACTCTACCCCACTAATTTTGATACGCTTAATCGCGTGAGCAACTTTGGCAAGCTCTCCGAGGTGGAGAAATTGCTCTAATTGGCCTTAATTGGGTACCTGTATTTTCAGCCTGAGGCCAAAACCATAAATACCCTTAAAATAGGAGTAGAGACAAATCTGAGGGCACTAAAGTGATCAGCGTCCTCGCATTAAAGGGGGTAGGTGATGGAATTAAGTCTCTATCTCATCTGGTTAATTAGATAATTGGATAATTAGATATGCGCATAACCGTATTTTGGCTATATGGCTATAGCCACCTAGGAATGGTTTAGAGACGTTTCACTGGTGCCATTTTGTAGGCGATGGCCAAATTATGGGGGGTCGACGTCGGACTTTTAAGCTCTATCTCCAACCGTTTAGCCGTTATCTGGCTTTAAAAATGCTCAAAAT
>AVPN01001758.1:0-10690 GCA_000695325.1 Pleurobrachia bachei | reverse complement strand
TCCTAACTATTCTAATTATATCCTAAATCAGCTGAATGCCTTTAGCTCTAACCTGGTTGTTGATGTTGATTGATGTTGATAAATAGTATCCTTAGATTATCCTTGCTTCCCTCATGTAATGTATCATCTGCTCCGTGTCCTCTCCATGTGTTCCTCCGTGATGACTTGGTATAATAGCAAAGTAGCGCAAATAAACATGCATATCATGCGGCCAAAAAAAGCGTAATTAATAATCTAAACTATTCTAAGCCAAACTAATTAAAGTATATCCCACCGAAGCCACCATTTCTGTTGGCGCTTTGGATTGATTGCATTGGGTTCGTTCTCTAGTTGCCAACAGAATATATCTAAAACGGTTTGGTTACCAAATGAAACAAACTATATGGCGGGTTGTAAAATAAAATAAGTACTTACAATAAGCACGAGCGGTCAATTCAATAAATAGTAAAAGTCATTCGTTGGCCAGCATCAACATGCGTCTCTAATCTCTGTGTAAAGTCTAACTGTGAACTCGTGGCCGGAACCACCGCCACTACGGTTTGCCCTCCCCGCACAAGTGCGGTGTGTCGGACGTAGTGTCCCGGTGTTGAGTATGGCTAAAATGTATCTCTTTATGATATCTACCAACTTACTACTTCTTACCCGAGATCCTCATCCTGTGAGGCGTGTCGGAAGTTAAGCAGTGTTGGGTGTGATATTTCTAGTGACCTCTGCTAGTGATCTCTACTCTACCCTAGCCCAACCCGAACTGGGCCTAAACCCAACTGAGGTCTCAAATCAAAATAACCATCTTTTATACTCGATATCTTCATAACGCGTGATTCTCTCTTCCCTTAGTTAATATAACAATCTCTAAATAACGCGTGAGATAAATCCTAAAACCTGATTGGTCAATCAATAACAATAACTCAACTCTGATTGGTCAACCTCTAAACAATAGATCTCTGCTCCGACTCTAGTAAACAACGGTCACGTACAACACTATCTTCCCTTATATTTTATAACACTCTCACTCACAAAACTGTCTCTATGATTACATCATTCTATTGTCTTCACTCAACATTAAATCATCCTATTGTCTCCACTTCCGGTTGGCATCGTTCCATCTGGCATCGTTCCATCTGGCTTCGTTCCATCTGGCTTCGTTCCAACTACCATCCCATGAGGGGTCCAGACTTTGAAATGGCCTTAATATCCCAGATGATATACAAGTTAATTGGGTACACAAAGTCCTAGTCTAGGTTTATACTAAGTTGGAAACTTGTAGAATACAAGGAGCCAACATCACCCCCTTCTTTCAAGCAACGAAATTCCTTTTTTGGTCTTTAATTCAAGGAGGATCCATGATGAATTCATGGCTCCGACACCCCTTACTATACCTGTTTAAACGTTTAAGATCTCTTTCAGAAATCCAGTCGGTTTAATTCATCATCGAGTAAATTCTAGCTGAAAATAACTATATTTTAACATTGTATGTATATGATATTTACTTGGTTACCCCTCCTTGCTTGTCAGCGCACGAAGGGGGTTGTATGTATGTATACCATGAAATATGTACATAGTGTTCATTTTGGATCTTTACAAGCGTTGGGCTTCACCGAAAAAAGTTTGTAAGATTAGCTTATGGAACTTCATATTCTATATAGACGGACCCCGATTTAGTGACATCCTCGGGGGAAAGGGTTTTGTTCACTAAATCGGGGTGGCCGCTAAATCGGGGGCCACTAAATCGGGGTCCGACTGTACGAAGTCATGGTGATTGGATGTGTTTTTCGGTCTCAGAATTTTGAAAAAAGTTTCTAAAACGGCTAAAAATTGACATTTTAGAGTCTTTCCATCCACCTTTTCAAAATTTTGAGACCGAAAAACACATCCAATCAAAATGAAACTTTGGAATTGACATGCGCATAGAATTAGAAAATACCCAGAAAAAATTTAGCCAAGTCTCAGCAAAAATACCTTTTGATTGTTATGATGCCAAAAACTTCCCATGGTGTTAGAGCTCTGAAAACACAAGGAACCTTGAATGAAGTTTCATAAGCTAATTATTTCAGCTTTTTTCTGGGTGAAGCCTAACGCTTGTAAAGATACAAAATGAACACCTACTAAAGTTTTGTTGAATAACAACTGAAGTTTAAAGTCATGCAACTACACATATTCTTGCAGCTGGTGAGGTGGGGCATGTAATGGTAATTCTGTGTTGACAATATTTCACAGTGTTGGCAAGTGGTCAGGTCCAATGGTGCAGTGCATGGCTGCGCAAGGCAATTATCACCATGATACAGCTGGTAGAGTTGGAGAAATCAGCTGTTTGATGCAGCTCCAAACAGTGTTCCAGAACATCTGAAAATGTAATTGCATGGTTAGTTAACACGGGTTTGTGTAGAATGTAGCGGCTTACCCATCAGGGTGATTGATCGCTATACGTAGTAGTAGTAGGGAGACCCGGATGAAGGGTTCAGCGAGGCGGGGTTTACTTATATCAAAGTTAATCGGCTATAGTAACAAATAAATAAATACATAGAGTCGGACCCCGATTTAGTGACATCCTCGGGGGAAAGGGTTTTGGTCACTTTTTGGTCACTAAATCGGGGTGGTCACTAAATCGGGGTCAAATACCGTTAGTTTCTATAACAGGGATTTATCCTGTCACTAAATCGGGGTGCCAATAAATCGGGGTCCGACTGTATTATAAATAAATAATTAATAAATTTGGCTTTTCATGGTTCAAACATGTGATAAGTTTAAAAAATATTCGATATGCAAAACTAAAGCATAATGAAGGAGGAGAGATACTGGAGACCGGAAAACGAAATCCTCGATAAGTAGAGGAGGACAGATTTAGAGAATATTAGAATATCAATGCAAAAGTGATCCGTATAATTAAATTGGTAATGTCACGAATTATGGGCTCAAATGCAAGTCTCCCAAAACACGCATGAACCCAGTTATAGATACTGGTCCGGCTTCCATGCATTAAGAATGTCGGTTGTTTTACGGAGCTGATCCTAGTGCTTCCATGTTCAACCAATGCATAGTACATATAATATTTCCTAAGGTGAGGGGTACAGTAATGAAAGGTTCCTATACAGGTCTCGTATCCATGGCTACCAAGCTGATCGGTGTAAACAAAGAGGCCGGTACGTTCCCATATGCAATACGTCATAAGATGTCGTAGCTGATTGAATATATAAATCACGTCACAGATTACCCTCTCTAAAAATATCAGATAAGTTATGATCCCTCTCCTTACCTACCTCTATGATTCTCTCTTTCATTGCCCAGCTTCAGACCTCTCGATCCTACTAGACTTGCATAATCCGAGGGGAAGGGCCATATAATTCGATCAAAGTACCAAGGTGCTCAGCGGTATATAAATATATCCATATTAAATGAATCACCTCACATAAGCACATTGTTCTTCTTATATTTCTTCAAAGTATCATGAATACCCTTCTGTTTTGTTTGATTCTGATCACTGGACCCAGCCTCCTCGTTGAGGGTGCTGCTGTCCAACAGCCGCTATATGAGGATGCTGCACAGATCCGAGAGCTGCTAAGGGTGCTCCAACAAAGCATTGAAACCTCGGAGACTCTACTTAATTTCATTGATTACCGAGCTAGCGAGATTGAAGAGAGTTTGGAAGGGACAGTGGATTGTCACACTAAAGAGGAGGATGAGGAGGAGACGGAAGATGTAGGACTGGATGTTGTCATTACCGGGGAACAACCAGAGTGGAAAACTGAAGAACCAACACAAGAGGATATACATGACAAACCGGAGTGGAAAACTGAACAACCAACACAAGAGGATATACATGATGGACGTGTAGTTTTCGAAAGTGAAGGGGCTACCACTCATGGAAAAGGAGTTACCACCCCGATTCATGATATCCATGATAAACGTGTGGATTTTGAAAGTGAAGGGGCTACCACTATGGATCAAGGAGCTACCACTATGAATGATGATGTTGTGACAACCCCCGAGGGAGACCCGGATGAAGGGTTCAGCGAGGCGGGGTTTACTTATATCAAAGTTAATCGGCTATAGTAACAAATAAATAAATACATAGAGTCGGACCCCGATTTAGTGACATCCTCGGGGGAAAGGGTTTTGGTCACTAAATCGGGGTGGTCACTAAATCGGGGGCAAATACCGTTAGTTTCTATAACAGGGATTTATCCTGTCACTAAATCGGGGTGCCAATAAATCGGGGTCCGACTGTATTATAAATAAATAATTAATAAATTTGGCTTTTCATGGTTCAAACATGTGATAAGTTTAAAAAATATTCGATATGCAAAACTAAAGCATAATGAAGGAGGAGAGATACTGGAGACCGGAAAACGAAATCCTCGATAAGTAGAGGAGGACAGATTTAGAGAATATTAGAATATCAATGCAAAAGTGATCCGTATAATTAAATTGGTAATGTCACGAATTATGGGCTCAAATGCAAGTCTCCCAAAACACGCATGAACCCAGTTATAGATACTGGTCCGGCTTCCATGCATTAAGAATGTCGGTTGTTTTACGGAGCTGATCCTAGTGCTTCCATGTTCAACCAATGCATAGTACATATAATATTTCCTAAGGTGAGGGGTACAGTAATGAAAGGTTCCTATACAGGTCTCGTATCCATGGCTACCAAGCTGATCGGTGTAAACAAAGAGGCCGGTACGTTCCCATATGCAATACGTCATAAGATGTCGTAGCTGATTGAATATATAAATCACGTCACAGATTACCCTCTCTAAAAATATCAGATAAGTTATGATCCCTCTCCTTACCTACCTCTATGATTCTCTCTTTCATTGCCCAGCTTCAGACCTCTCGATCCTACTAGACTTGCATAATCCGAGGGGAAGGGCCATATAATTCGATCAAAGTACCAAGGTGCTCAGCGGTATATAAATATACCATATTAAATGAATCACCTCACATAAGCACATTGTTCTTCTTATATTTCTTCAAAGTATCATGAATACCCTTCTGTTTTGTTTGATTCTGATCACTGGACCCAGCCTCCTCGTTGAGGGTGCTGCTGTCCAACAGCCGCTATATGAGGATGCTGCACAGATCCGAGAGCTGCTGAAAGTTCTTCAACAAAGCATTGAGACATCAGAAACACTACTGAATTTCATTGATTACCGAGCGAGCGAGATTGAGGAGAGTCTGGAGGGAACAGTGGATTGTCACACTAAAGAGGAGGATGAGGAGGAGAAGGAGGATGAGGGGCTGGATGTTGTCGTAACAGGGGAACAACCAAAGTGGGAAACTGAACAACCAACACTAGAGGACATCCATGATGGACGAGTAGTTTTTGAAACTGAAGGGGCTACGACTCATTTGGAATGGGCTACCACCCCTATTCTTGATATCCATGATAAAATTGTGGATTTTGAAAGTGAAGGGGCTAACGTTATGGATCAAGGAGCTACCACTATGAATGATGATGTTGTGACAACCCCCGAAATACCCGTTACCACCCCTATTCTTGGTGGTGGGGATGTCATCACTGATGGTCAGCTGGAAACTTTATCCACGGGACCAGGAGAGACAGTTCAACATTGTTTTATCAAGGGTGCCAATGACTTCTCGGAGATGTACAACCATGCAAAGTAAGTTGTGATATCAACATTAATTCCTCATCCAATCGGTAATTATGTCCTTATACCAAGAAAAATTACCGAACCTGAGAACCATGTTTCCAGCAAATAAAGATTTTCCCACTTTTTCGTTTCTGTATTCCATGCTGTGAGTTTTTGAACATGGTTTGTACAACAGTACTAACATGATAAATTACTAAAATCTGTATTTACTTCCAGGATGGATTACGGTTGCTTGATGACTGTTTACGATTTGTTTGGAGACAGCCGGGGATCTCTTCAACCATATCATGGAATTCAAAACGCAAAACCTTGCGATTCTTATGCGAACTCTTGGAAGAAAATAACTTACACAATAGCAGGTCAGTTTGTTGATTACCTTACTCTCGTTAATTAAGCTTGTATATTTCAAGAAACTTTTAAATAAGAAACTTTTTTTCTAGGAAACTATAGGTGTAGGCAATCCAAAACAAAACTAACTTTTTCTTTATCAAGAAACTAAACAAGTTAGGGGTGTTTTATTTCGTTGTGGTGTCCCTGAATTCTGTGATTTACATTTTAAAAGTTTCTTATAAAAAAGTTTCTTCCTAAAGCGTTTCTTAAAAAACGAGAGTAAGGTACATATATATTTTATATATAATACGCTCGATCGTTTGCCAAACACAACCTATGCTTCGAGAACCTGCATTTGATCGTTGAGTTTTTACCAGTATTTCCTATACAGGTTGTGAACGTCTGAGGTTGAAATGCAAGAGGGGAAAGGGGAATTCTAACAAGAACTGTTGCCATTCCATGAAATGCTTCAAGGATGTCCGACTTAATCAAGCAAACAGAAAATTCAGAAGAAATTGATTTGGATTTAAAGACTTTATATAATAAAGTGAACAATGTAAGAGTTTTTGTGCATGAGAAGAAGACAAACTGTGGCCCATTCTAGGGTTCTTTTTGGTCTTATCTGAGGCAAATCTCAATTAGAAGAATAATAAGAAAAGTTTTATTTAAAAACTATGTATTTATTTAAAACGGAGAAAGAACGTTTTGTTTAGTTTTTAACATTAAACATGTAATTGTAAATATACATAATAACTGATTAATTTAATAAAATCAAGTCTTTGGAACATTGCGAAAGTCCAAAGTCGGGATAAATCACATTTCAGCTCCTTCGACTCTTCTTTTCCCCTTCAACTCTTCTTTCTTCTCTGTAGTTCATTCTTCAAACTCTGCAGATAGAAAATATTTGTTTTAATGTCAATTTTACCACATCATTGGCAAAGTAGTGTGGTAAAAAGCGAACGGAATGGGTCTAAAACTTTTGTGTTCTTCACTTACCGCTTCGATCAAGTGAGGCATGAACGGAATCCAAATCAGTTGTTAATCCCACTGATTCTTCATTCAGCTCCATTTTATCTGCCACACTCTCATCTAAATCCAGTTGATGTTTCAAGATGTCTTGCATACCCTTGGTGTAGAAAGCAATAATCTTTTGAGACGGGTATTACATAACGAGTAGGTATGTTGTGCTGTAAAACTCCAAGCCAAACTTTATGGTAGAATACATGAAGAATCAGATGCTTGATCATAAGGAGGACATTTCACAGATAAATGAATTAAGGATCCCATTTTTTGATCAAATATATATCAATATATTGTATAATGCAGACAAATCCAACAATACATGCACGTATATGTTAGAGGTGAGTATTACATGTTATTACTAGAAGTAGAAAGCCCGTTGTAGTGTTAGAGGTGAGTATTACCTCGCTAAAGAATTGATCTCTAAGATGGAGGAATAAGACAAGACTCCAGTATATGTAGCAAACAGTAACTGCAATCACGCTACCTCCCCAAATAAGCACGATAAGCACCGCAAACCATGCACAAACGACAAGTACAAGAAGTACTCCCTTGTTTTCAAAAAGTTTCGAAACCTGAAAGTTATGATACGGTATAATATCGTTTGTTGTTGAATTTTGTTTTTGGTATTACAATTTGACGAAACTATTATAATTCTCTCATATTTTCGGGTCTCGAAACTTTTCGAAGACAAAGAAATTATTGATGACGTGATATAAATAGCACATAGTAGTTTCATTACGTTTGGGGTTGTAAGAGTACTTTCGCTGGTTCGTGCTCCGAGGCTATTGCTGTTGAACAGGCGACCGAGTGGTGAGAACTGCAACAGAAGAAGAAAACATATCATTATGGATGAAGGCTGTAAAAACATGTGCAAATTATGACAAGTATGATGCTAAAACAGGTTATAAAATAACGGAAATATGTAAGAAATGTCAATGTCTGACTAAATATGATCTGTTTTCGTTACCATTCTCTTTCCTTTTTTTCCTTTTGGAGATGCGAATAGTTCAGTTCCCAGAAGAATCAAAGCAACCAGGACCAATGGAAGTGCAATAATAAGCAAACCTGAAAATATAATTTTGAATTAAGACCTTCGCGATCGAAGGAGCTTCGGAGTTCGGGAATTCGACAACAAAAGTTTTGTTCAACTTCTATGCTAAATATATTACCAATCAATGATTTTATTTCCAATTTATCTGCCTCAAAATCGAACTCCTTATCCTCCTCACAAGATCCCTGACTGATGTAACTCTCCCAGTAATTCATGATAACACCCTTCTCCTGCATTGTCAACATCTCCCTGTTGAATGCCTCTTTGTATGGGGAGCCCTGTTGAAATGCAAACGCGTACCTGGTGGGGAGACACGCCATTGAGTTTTTTTTTGTGCTGTGATTCGGAAAATTCAAAGCATAAATAATCGCCTCAAACGTGCTCCGATAATGATACTGTGAATTACAATATAGCTTAGTTAGGAATGTATTACTGCATATTATTTAACATAAGTAATGCCGGCGCCTGAGTGAAGCTGAGCTACTGAGTACTGCCTAAAACTGCCGAAAACCTACCCAAAGTGAACGATAACATCTCCAACCAGTTTCAGATTACAATATTCCGTCTGGGTACTGTACTCTAACGGCCCTCTCCCATACATGAAAATATATTTTCTCGATCTCATTCGATCAACAGCCTCAGAAAAACTATTTGTTGAATTCATTCGCTTTGCAACATTTTGCATTTCCTCGCTCTGCAGGAACAGGTTACAATGAGGAATTTGTACATGCTTTGGTATGCCTCCCCTGTACTGGGACAAAACGTACCACAGACATGTTTCAAATAGCCAGTCAACGTGTTTCAAATAGCCAGACAGTGCGTCTGAGTACGTCTATAGTGCTTCTTAAAAAAGCACGTTTTTCATAGACGCGGCGTCTATAAAACGCGCTTTGCGTCTATAATGCTTCTATCATACGTCTATATGGGTCTATGTAGCGTTTATTGTGCTGCTATAGTCAGTCTATAATGCGTCTATAGTGCATCTATAAAGTGAGTTTGGGGTGGGTAGTGCGCCAATAATGCGGCTATAAAAATGCGTTTATATTGCTGTTATAAGGCGTCTATACTGCGTCTATAGTGCTGCTTACGAAATTTCGTCTATATTGCGTGTGTCTATAATGCGTCTATAATGCGTTTATAATGCGTTTATAATGCGTCTATAGTACGTGGGTACTGTGTCTATATAAGTGCGATGCCCGCAAATCGCAAATTGCCATAAATAGCGCATAGTAGTTTCATTACGTTTGGGGTTGTAAGAGTACTTTCGCTGGTACGGGCTCCCTGCAGGCTATTGCTGTTGAACAGGCGACCGAGTGCACTCGCGAGTGGTGAGAACTGCAACAGAAGAAGAAAACATATCATTATGGATGAATGCTGCAGAAACACATGTGCAAATTATGACAAGTATGATGCTAAGACAGGTTATAAAATAACGGAAATATGTAAGAAATGTCAATCTCTGACTAAAAATCATCTGTTTTCGTTACCATTCTCGTTCCTTTTTTTCCTTTTGGAGATGCGAATAGTTCAGTTCCCAGAAGAATCAAAGCAACCAGGACCAAGGGAAGTGCAATAATAAGCAAACCTGAAAATATAATTTTGAATTAAGACCTTTGCGATCGAAGGAGCTTCAGGCATTCGACAACAAAAGTTTTGTTCAACTTCTATGTTAACTGTCTGACCCGATCTGAGCGCACTTTTTTTTGAGAATCAAATGGGGTATGGCGCCGCCATACAGTATGTTAATTAAGATTACCAATCAACGATTTTATTTCCAATTTATCTGCCTCAAAATCGAACTCCTTATCTTCCTCACAAGAGCCCCGGCTGATATAACTCTCCCAGTAGTTCATGATAACACCCTTCTCCTGCATTGTCAACATCTCCCTGTTAAATGCCTCTTTGTATGGGGAGCCCTGTTGAAACGCAAACGCGTACCTGCAGGTGGGGAGACACGCCATTGAGTTTTTTTGTGCTGTGATTCGGAAAATTCAAAGCATAAATAATCGCCTCAAACGTGCTCCGATAATGATACTGTGAATTACAATATAGCTTAGTTAGGAATGTATTACTGCATATTATTTAACATAAGTAATGCCGGCGCCTGAGTGAAGCTGAGCTACTGAGTACTGCCTAAAACTGCCGAAAACCTACCCAAAGTGAACGATAACATCTCCAACCAGTTTCAGATTACAATATTCCGTCTGGGTACTGTACTCTAACGGCCCTCTCCCATACATGAAAATATATTTTCTCGATCTCATTCGATCAACAGCCTCAGAAAAACTATTTGTTGAATTCATTCGCTTTGCAACATTTTGCATTTCCTCGCTCTGCAGGAACAGGTTACAATGAGGAATTTGTACATGCTTTGGTATGCCTCCCCTGTACTGGGACAAAACGTACCACAGACTATGTTTCAAATAGCCAGTCAACGTGTTTCAAATAGCCAGACACTGTTTTAAATCAGCAGACGTTTCAAATAGCCATGGCTACCCTAATAAGGAAAAGGAGAACCAAATCTTCGAACAACATAAGACAGCTTCACTTACACTTCCATATCGAATGAGATTCTCCGTGACGGTTCCCTCCACGGTTCCAAAACTATATTCGTTCTGATCTAGCAGGTCCCCGATGCTATTAATATCCACCGTCATCTTTCGAACTAAAAGGT